>BGPT01001531.1:0-29406 GCA_003297045.1 Symbiodinium sp. clade C Y103
TGAATATGTACGAGCCATTGAAGACACGACAGAACGGGATGAAGGCACACCAGGTTCGGGTCAAGCTGGGCCATCGAAGAAGAAGGCAAAGCGCCAGAAGAGTGATGCCGGTGGTGGTTCTTCCAGCTCGAGGAGACCTACTGAGAGTTGAGAGCCGGGCAGTAGGTAGACTCCCAAGTTTTGGACATCAAAGTCCAACATTTTATATTACGGCGATCGAGGANGCAGTAGGTAGACTCCCAAGTTTTGGACATCAAAGTCCAACATTTTATATTACGGCGATCGAGGACTAGCCTCGATAGTGTCACGTCCCAATGCATAGGTGATGCATGTACAGCACTAGATGTGGCTCATGTTAGTCTCTCGGCGGACATGATGCTACACTGGTGGGGCATTTTGGGGATTCCGACACTGTCACGTTTGTCTATCGGCGGACTTGATAAGTGGAGGATGAACCTACTGTTCAATGTACATAGCTGAGTCATTGTTTTTGGAGGGACCGACACAATACAAAGTTTCTTACGTTCACCACGAATATCTGGCTATGCTCCCACTCTTGCGAACGATCGACAAGGTAAATCGTTCGTGGGGGGTGTGAAAGGGATGCAGGCCACAGGTGAACCAGGTACAGTACATTTATAGCAGATGAGTCAGTACAGTGTTGGATGCCAGCAGCAGGTCATTCACTTCGTNCCACGTCTGTTGCAAGGAGAAAAGCTGAGCTCTGCATTTGCTGTTGGGAAGTGTTCTACTGGTACTACAAGGACGTGTACACAGTGAGCTACCAGGGTCGTACCCATTCACAGAAACAGTTCCATATTGGAGCCACGGGCGTCAATGGTGTGCCAAATGAGGCCGGTCTTCAAGCTTCAGATGTTAGGCCAGAGTCCTTTGACATCACTTTCCTGCCACAGAGCTGCTAGCTGCTAGCCACTGATGCTTCAAGGTTGGAAGTTGACCATTTATGCCAGATCAGCTCTTCCTTGGGCTACTTGTCACAAGGATGTGACTCTTGTGCGCTACAAAGGTGGCGGGAAACATGCGAATCAAAATGCAGTGCGGCCACAACATGCTATCACCCAAACTGGAGGGATAACCCCTCCAACTCAGGCTACGCCCATCAGGCAACGAGGTTTTGCCCCATACCATACATGTTCAAAGTCCCTCAGGTTGGACTTCTTCTCGTGGCAACATCATTTGGAGAGTGCCTCCCCAAGCTCTCTGTCGAAGTGTCACTTTTGGAGAGACTACTGGATCTAGACGTATGCCGACTTGTACACACACATACAGTATATCTGTATATCTGTATGTATATATATATATATATATGTACATATAAATGTCTATCGCTCTATCTCTCTATCTCTCTATTTCTCGATCTCTATATCTCTCTATCTGTCTATTTGTCTATGTGTCTATCTGTCTAGCTGTCTATCTCTCTATCTGTCTATCTGTCTATCTCTCTATCTCTCTATCTCTCTATCTATCGATCTATCGATCTATTTATAGATCGATCTATCGATCTATCGATCTATCGATCTATCGATCTATCGATTTCTCGATCTACCATCTATCCATCTATCCATCTATCCATCTATCCATCTATCCATCTATCCATCTATCCATCTATCCATCTATCCATCTATCCATCTATCCATCTATCCATCTATCCATCTATCCATCTACCCATCTATCCATCTATCCATCCATCCATCTATCTATCTATCTATCTATCTATCTCTCTATCTCTCTATCTCTCTATCTGACTATCTGTCTATCTGTCTATCTCTCTATCTCTCTATCTCTCTATCTCTCTATCTGACTATCTGTCTATCTGTCTATCTCTCTATCTATCTATCTGTCTATCTCTCTATCTCTCTATCCATCTACCTCTCTGTCTATCTATCTATCTATCTATCTCTCTCTCTCTCTCTATCTATCTATCTCTCTATCTATCTCTTTGTCTATCTCTTTATCTATCTCTCTATCTATCTCTCTATCTCCCTATCTCTCTCTCTATATGTATATCTCTCCCTCTCTCTCTCTATCTATCTATCTCTCTATCTATCTATCTGTCTGTCTGTCTGTCTGTCTATCTATCTCTCTCTCTCTCTCTCTGACAAATCAAAAAATATCTGTTCAGCTGTATACAATCTGATAGGAGGAAGCGATCACGCCTATTTTCTTGGAGAAAGCCAGGCCATCACTCGTGTTGGCAGTCTTCCGTCATTGTGTTGACCTTGGTGCTGCTAGCGATGGAAAGGTGCCAGGTATTCTTTCGCTTTTTGAATGTGTCCCAAATGCTGTGGCTTTGCAAGACATACATAAGGTCTTGTTTCCCTCATTGCCGTCCTTTTTAAAGTCAGCCGCGATCAGGCAGGGAAGCGCCGCATTTTTGAAATTGATCTGCCAAACTTCTGTTCAGACGGCCAAGGCCTTGTTGGCCAAGCAAAGTGGGAAAAGCACATCTGCCTTCGTCGCTCTCTCAGTTCGAGACAGCCATCGAATGCCCCACTTTCCCAAGAAGTCAGCTGTCCTTCGGCGTGGCGGGAGGAAAGGGTTCTATGCGAATTGCGACAGTGTCTGACTAAGTTTTCTCCACCTCCGGTGCTGCCGCATATCAGCCCTGCACTGCTGCTGGTGCCTAAACTAGATTATGCAGTTGTAAGATTTCATGACAATGTAGATGGTGTATGATGTTTGTGTGAGGTTCGGGTTTGAACTGTGCACCCTTGCTGGGCCCCGGCAGGAAGTTGCAGCCGACGCAGAGGATGGGGAAAAAATCTAATACTAGCAGTAGCCAAGCGCAGTTGAGACAACACATTTGCATCTCCTCCGCAACAGCTTCCGCGGTGACCAGGCTTATGATGACAGATACCCAGCTCCATTGCTGTACAAGGTGTGCTCTTCAGCGCATTCCATCCAGCATGGCCACCCCTGCCACACCCATCCCGGCGGAGGAAATGGTATTCGAGAAGGGGCAACCGTTTGCGATGCGTGAGCGAGATGCCCTTTGGATATCTTTGGATGGGACATTCAGTTGATATTTGCCAGACACTGGGCAGCTCCTCTGGCTTCAATGCTGGTGGATTTGAAGAGGTTTCAACATGATTCCACCAAGGTCAGATACGATGTGCGGCTGCTGTGCCCTGGCTGACGTTCCATCCGGGACGCAACCGTGTCCTGTTTTTTTTTTTTTAACGGTATGACCCGTCGCGTGTTTGGTTCTCAGGCCTTCAGGTGACAAAGTGTATGCTCCACCATTCTATGTGGACACGTGGAGCTTGGAACCAAGTCTCGGCTGCTGCATGTTGCGCATCACTATGGGATTACCACTTTATTCACTTTGGGATTTCAATGGGTGCCTTCGGTCACAATTCAAGGTATTCGACCTCGGCAGTGGACACCACTGGACTCAAACACTTCGAGGCACAACATGAGAGTGAACATTTAGGAATATGCAGGGTAATTACTTGTGTATTGGAACTCTGACGCTCGATGCTGATCCACCTGTCTCCAAACTGTGGGAGGTCAGACCCCTCCATCAATGCACAGGCCAGGTTTTGCAACATTTTGCAACTTTTCGGTTTCAAGGATTCATGCAGTGCTACACGGAGTCCCCATTTGTTGCAGATCGAGTTCTCGGGCATGATTAAGTATAGCGCTCGCCAAACAATGATGGAGGCTATGAAACAGTGCGCCGGATGAACCGCTGAAACTTTGCGTGGCCATAGATCAAAAGACAGGTACATGCAGATGGGGCTCACAGAACGTGACCTCGATGACGTCAAGGACACTCTGTTTTTTCGGTGCATGTTTGAAGCCTTTTGAAGCCTTAGATATCTTAGATGGACTGCATTGGTCGTGAGTTGATGGTTGGCCCGTGTTGATTTGAAGCAGGACTTCATGTTCAGACAGCCGCTGCACATCCTCATTATCATGCAGGCCGTGAATGGATGATCCAAAAGGGACACTGACCGAAGACCAGGGCCGACCCAATGAAGTAAATCCAGGGTGACAAGAACAAGAAAATGCAAGAAATGCTCAGGTTGTGAGTTTTCTTCAAATGGCTTTGTGGACGCCTGGCTCTTAACTTTGGAAGATAATAGCACGGAAGGAGAATGATGCCTTGAGGGAAGCACATAGCCATTGTGACAACGGTCAAGTGAGATCAAATGAGTACTGCATTGTAACTTGTAGAAAGGTGAATTTATTTTCTTAAAGCATTGGAGCAGGCAAGCATCACTAAGGTTGGCTTTCAAGAATGATGTCAGCTTCTTCAGAGGTCGTCAATCCCTCAGTCTTTACTGGCGAAGGAGCCAAGCAGGTGGCAAGGAACATGACGCTTCTGGAAAGATTTTATCTCACGCCGAGCCCAGTGTCCAGCAGTGGCTTTAGGCGATGACTATACCGGGCTATCTAGTCGATCTTTGGGAACTGATGCTTTACAGGACCAGGGCTTCCAGGGTCATCTTCCCCTAAAAATGATGGTTGCAGCAAGTTGCAACTGGGTTGTCCCGTTTCCAGGAAATTGGTGTAGCCGCATCGCCATCAGGAGTTGGTCATTTTCCTGTACTTGTACGACTTTGACCACATCTCAAGGCTGATTTTGTTCCAGCTAGGGGCGTTTGGCCCTCAGCGTCGCATCACAATGCTGAATGGTAAATGGTGGGTCTCAAACTCTTCGGATGGAAATTGGTGTCTATGTATAATACATCGCTTTGTTGTCAAGCAAATAGCTGGAGAGACAGGCCAGGAGTCCATTGAGTCATCATCCATCGATTTGCGAAAGATATGACTTGCGGCCATCACCATGGCCCACCGAGGCAAGCAGCTTTTGGTCTGTGGAAGTATGCGCGTCGCGCAGCTCAGTACAAGATGGGCTTGGAAACTAATGCTAATCATGGAAAGCTATCCAAACAGACTCAGATAATTCTTTGTTTTGAGAAGAAATGGGGGATGGGCTCGCATTGTGTGGCCAGCGTGAACATGAGTTTTCAACCCATAGGATGGAATGGGGTACCCAGACAGCACTCGCAAATCATCTTGAGGCGTTGCTCGTCTTGGTGTGACATGGTTGTGGCCTCAATTCTAGAGCACCAAATCCTGCTCTTTGATGTTGTGGCACTCCAACTGGAAATTAGCCATACACTTTGCAACATCCCTGAGGAGCTACCTTCTGCCTTGGGTGACCTATGGCCGGCTTGCAGAGGCCCAATATTGTCATGGAGTTTGACGTTGATGAGCAAGCCATGAGAATGTGCCGGCTGAGAGTTCAGAGTAGGATTAGAAGCTTTACTTCCGCACTGTAGTAGTATATAAGGCTTTCTAGTTGAAACTGGTTTTGCGAGGCCTCAGCTGAGAAGCAAACTGATGAGATTGATGCAAGGCGCATTTTGTTGCATTTCTGTACGTTTTGACATGGTTTGACCTATCAGCTGCCTCTCTAGCTACTATTGGAATCATGGCAGGGGAATGTACATGACCAAATGCATCGTTTACCCTGCCATGGCCTGCTGTTGCATGCTCGGATCCCAGCGCAAAAACTCATGGATCAACTCATAGTGTCATAGTGCAGAAAGTGATCCCGATGCCCAGGTACAATCTGACAAAGTATAGCTATAAAAGCTGGTGGAGCTGGTTCATTTCTTCTCTGGTGCGCCGGACCGAATCACAGCGAGTCAGAGGTGCGTCACCAGCTCGACAGACGTTGCGTTTCGCGAGGCTGATTTCGCTTATGGCTTTGGCTTCATCAACATGCTGCCGCCCATTTGCTGCACTAAGCCGAAGCTACGCCAAGGGGAGCTACACCTCGAGCTGTGCTCCAGTGCCATTTCTTTCTGTCTGGCACGTTCTCCGAGGCAGATTTTTATCAATTACAAGTTGAGGTCCGTTGCAGGACCCTCAAGCTCTGGACCGCCTCAATTCGTTGCGCCCGCCTCGTTGAATTTCATATCTGAGGCTCATATGCCGTGGAGGGTGTTGATCTACAAGTTCTTCAACACGTTCATTGACACTGGGCTAGAGTTCTGATTTGCAAATCAAATCTTTTGTGAAAAGAATATTTGTCATTATTTACTCCATGCTATTCTTGAAATTCCCATCAACCTTTTTGGGCACTACAGTGTAGTTCGTGGATCACGTGGACAGCTTACTTTTCAGGGGCGGAAAGAGAGATCGTTGCGCTCCTGCGCCAAGATTCCCAGGATGATGTCTATGCTTTCTTCATTGCTCACGAGCAGATGACAGCAAAGCACAGGCAAGTGAAGCTCTTCTAGTATTTCGATGTATTTCCTTGCTTTCTCTTTGCTCTGGAGTGGCAGGTACATGACTCTTCGCGATGACATTGTCTTTTTTGTGTTTCTTTACCAGTGGGGCGCTTGGCATCGGAAACGATGTGATGCAGTACTTACACATGAAATATCTCAGCCAATCAAGGGAAGCATTGCTGGCGAGGCGGTACATCTACAAGGTGGATCCTACCCGTCCAGATGAATTTGGCTTCGCTGGATTCCCATTTTTGTTTTGGAGTTTGGGAGACGCATGGCAAAGATAGACCAATTGTGAGGTCTACGGCACCGACGAAGCGTCAAAAGAGTTGCAGAACGACAGTGACCAGGCACCCTGAACAAGGTTCATTCAGCTGCATTCGGTTATGATACGGTATGATACAATGAGTTGAACTAGCATGGCATGATAGCGTTGCGTGCGTATCTTTTCTTACCTGTTGGATGTGCTTTGTCTATGCTTAGTAGATGCCCATTGTCTTTGGTTACACTGCCTGTTGGGGAGCAGCTACGTCCGTCCCTTTTTGCAGATTGATCTCGTACCGGCCCTACAAAGTGCCTACATTGTACATGTAGTGTGGGGTGGGGCGGGGCAGTACGGTTCACTTGGATGTGCACTCCCATGATGCTGCTACGTCGCCAGATCTTCTCACACACGTGCAAACTTTCGGCTCCGTTATACATGTGGGAGTAGTGTTCATGTACAATCATTACATGCGCACAGCAATGACAACATTTCTTCCCGACTTGCTGAGCAAAAGCATTGAAACATATTGAAAGCGCAATGAATTACGACGGCCCAAGAAGCCGCCTGTCCTCGTTTTCGTTCTACTCGTTTGTTATGGATGTGCCTAAGTGATGATTATAAATTATATATATATATATATTTGAGATTTTTTGCTGCCTGTTTTCTGCACTTGTGGCCACTCTCCCTTCACGAAGACAACAGAGAATGGATGTGAATGCATGAGAATCTAATGATGTTTGATGCAAGCTCGGGGTAAAATGGTTGCAACATATTGCAACATATTGCAACAACTTGTCTTCCAACCATCTCTGGCACGCAGCTTTGGTCCAGGCAGTGGCCACGACTGACAGGCGGGCTACATGGGGGTATTCCTTTTTGATCAAGACTACAAGCCCGATGAACGCAGGGCTGCAACGAAGAAAAATGCGTGATCCAGTAGGCTATGAGGCTGGAAAAGACAGAAAAACTCAGCACTGCACCTTCGCTTCCATGAGGAGTTTGTGTGCCACTGTGCTGACAGTTTTGAAAACGATGTCATTCTGGACCTTTTCTCTTGTATTTTCTCTTGTGTCAGGCTTGCCTGAGAATGCCGTGAGCATCGACAAGTCAACAATTGTAGCGAGACCAAAAAGTTGCCGAGAGCGGCCTGGTAATGGCAACTTACAACTTCTTTGTGAATTCAAGCATTTCGGACATTCGATATGTCCGGACATGCATGATTCATGCTTGCCAGTGCTCACCTTTTACCGAAACATTTCATCTCAAGGATTGGCGTAGGCAGCTGCAATCAGCCTCAGTCACAGGGTTTCCAATCGGGTTTCCCAGCTTCACTATGGCCACCAAGAAGCAGTCCAAGGCATCCAAGTCGGCAGACTCCATCAATGCTCGTCTGCAGCTGGTGATGAAAAGTGGAAAGTACTGCTTGGGAGTCAAGACCACCCTGAAGACTCTGCGCCAGGGCAAGTCTAAGCTGGTTCTGATTTCCAACAACTGCCCTGCCTTGCGCAAGAGTGAGATTGAGTACTACGCAATGCTTGCAAAGACTGGGGTGCACCACTTCCATGGTGACAACAATGAGCTTGGGACTGCCTGTGGACGCTACTATCGAGTGAGCTGCCTCTCCATCACCGACCCTGGAGATTCGGACATCATCCGCAGCCTCCCCGGACAGGAGTGAGATGGGAAGTGGTGAAGCCATAGCAACGACGGAAATCGGCTTGCCTCAATTGCCTGCCACAAAAAAGTCGCCACCACAGGTTGAAATTTGATTCTTGGAAGCCATTGGTTCATGGGTCAAGTGTGGTGGATTTTAGCGCTTGTTGGCTGCTGAGAACTCAAGAGTTGTTCGCAAGCCTGTGTTTCTTCCCTCTCCATTTGCTTCAAATTGGCTCAAACTCAGCCATGTTTGAGGCCGCGGTCTCTTCCTGTCAAGAACGCAGGTTACAGCGTCTTGAAGACAATGTCAATTTTAAGTGGTAATTATATCATATTATATAGTTCGATTGATTTTGTCAGAACTCTGGCTGCTTTCTAGCTTGAGCTATGAGGTCGGGGGTTATTTCAGCCTGACAAACAGCGATATGGCCTTGCCTGCCATGGATTCTAAAGAGATCATGGAGCACTTCAACAGGCAAGATCCACAGCCAGTGATCGGATGGATCAGCGTCTAAAGCTAGCCCACACTTTGACAGGCTGGACAATGAGGAAAAAGTGATGGTTCTTGGTGCCGTGGTTTGTGCAACAGTGCATCTCATCTGCATAAACTGAGACAGCCGCACGTCTGGTCTCCTTTGTGTGCAAGATGAGTAGAGAGAACACCGTTTACCTTCATGAGAGGGGGACGACAAAGCCTGCCCCGCTTGAGGTTGGTGGTTTACATTGCGAGAAGTCTTGGCAAAAGTCTCAGAGTAAATGTATGGCTGCGGCGTCTCGTCTCAATGCGGTGCCCAATGAAAGCCTTGAGATTTTGAGTGATGAGGCTCAATCTGTGGAGGTCTTCCCAGCGAGGAGGATGCATTGAAGCAGGCGGGGCCTTTTTTTTTGGGGAACCTTGGAAAGCCTACCGGAAATTATCGGGGCTCTCGATTGCAGCTCCAGGCTATGCCTGTCCTGAGCGTTCGTCTTTCACGATTTGGGAATGAGAAGCTGGGCCTTTGCTTGAGATCAGAGGGCAGCTATGCAACTATCACGGGTTGGGAGCTCATTTGTGATTCAGATGCACCTGTGACATGTTGTGACAATATTTTGTTCTCCATCAAAGAGCAGTATGCTTGCACATTGTGATGCCAGGAATTGGTGATGGAGAGTGTGAGTCTTGGGTGTGAGTGCAAGAGTTCGTGCTCTCACAGACTCACCGTGCAGTGCTAGTAGCTAGTCTTGCGATGCAACACTGGTGGACTGGTGGATTCTGCCCGGAGCTGACTGCACTGAGTCTGGTGGATAATTGGAATCAAGTCCAGACCTACCCCGAGCAGCAGCTGCGAAATGGTGACCGAATTATTGCAGCTGCCGCCTCGGATAGCCTCAAGATATCTCAAGATCAATAGCACGGTGGCAGCATGTTGCAGCCCTTCCAGGTCACTAGTGGCGGGAAAACGTGCAGGGATGGACGACTTATGGCTGCAAGGCTGAAAGAAAACGGTGTACCTTGGCAGAACCGCAAGTTGCACTTATGCTGCTTGATGTTGATACTTTTTACTTCTAAATGGTGCGCCATTTGATTTGCAGTCGGGGAAATGTCCGGCCATGGTGTGATTTTTCCATTTGAATCTGTTGCTTGATGTTTCCAGGGGTGAAATCCAAGCAGTGCGATCTCCACACAGGATGTCACGCTGACAGTCGCTGTCTCACGAACGTTGGAGGAGGTTGAGAGATGCTGGCAAAGAATGACCGGCATCTTCGATGCATTTCATGCAAACTTCCGCGCTTCAATTCTTGTGTGACTTGTGCCGCCTTGGTGACCAAAGTCGCGCAATGAAATGGTCCTTGCTTGAGGCATGGTCACTTTGCAAGATCTGGTGCTTGAAGAGGTTGCTGAATTGGGGCCACCAGAAATGTCATCAGCAGGTTCGTCACCCAGCCCAAGTTGGTTGGGGAAGCCCAAGGAAGTTGATTTCCCCATCCTGAGGACCTGCCCTTGACAAAGTGGCTCTGGAGGTCTTGAAGGCGCCTTGCTGCTTTTGTGCAGCTGGTGCAGCTGGTGCAGCTGGCAGTTGCTGGGGTGGTCCCTCTGGCAGGTTGGCCCCAGGCTTGCAGAATGGAACCAGAACTGCTTATCCAAGGCATGGTAGAAAAAACCGGACTTGTGCTTGACTGAGATTTCAAAGCACTGAAAGATAGCAACGGCTTTTTGATGCTTTTTGCACGTCGAGCTGTCAAGCCCTAAAGCTCGACCAGCAATTCATTTGACGGTAGTGATGGTGTTCAAGCTATATTATATAAGTCGTACTCATAGGTGGCTATGGTCAACACAATCAAGGAATCTGCCTTGAACATCTCTACAGTAACAACCATCTCAAACGCGAAGTTAAATCACTATCAGTGGCCTGAGCAGAAGCTCTGCTTCGCTCTTGTTTGCGCTGCAACGTCGGTGCAGGGCTTGTGCTGCACGCAGAGGTTGGAGGTCGGCAGCTTCTTGCTTTCATTCCCACAGGTTGCATAGCCTGGCGCTGACTGCCAGGTTGGTGATAGAGTGATTTCAATTGGAGGATCCACAAATGCCACTGGACTTAGTTGGGAGGATGGATTTATTGTCAATTTGTTGGCCAACAATTTCAAAAAAGTGAAGCAGAACCCAGAAAGAATGATTCGCGTGTAGAGGACTGTTGTCCGAATCTTTGTTTGCTTTCCCTCTTCTGCGCTTCCTTGTGTTGCTTCCATTTGTTTTGGAGGGTTTGGTCTCAGTCTTGTTTTGGTTGTCGTTGCAAGAGTTCGGCGGTAACAGGGCTCACAGGTTGCCTGCGCATTTCAACAATTTTGGTGTAAAGGGGTCCAGGGGTGAATCCCTCTCTGCATGACGCGCTTTCAATATATGTGGCGCGACAGTCTGAAAGCGGCAAGAGCTGTGGCATTTCCAAAGGTTATCGCCAAGTTGGCAAAGAACCACACACAATAATATATATATATATACACATACACACACACACATATATATATATATACATATGTATGTTATTGCAGCGCAAAGCGATGCCAAGGGAACAGAGGCTCTAAAAATGCCACGCGACTGCGTCCAATGCGGACGTTTGTTCTTGTATGTTGCTGTTTGGGGGGCGTCTTGCCAGGACACGGAGGGTGGGATGAGCAGGGGCTCCAATTGTTGGCTCTGTTGCTGAGGCTGAGGCTGTTCTGGCTCGTAGTTTTTATCTTCGTTTCTTTGTGTTTTTCTTTCGTTTTCTCATTCTCTTGTTGCTATGATTGTGCTTCAATGTCTGTTCCTCCTGTTCTGGCTTTGCCTCTTACAATAGTGCATTGTTGCTGTTGCGTACTGTTGTCAGATGTTGGCTTTGCCTGACGTCCCACTGCAAGGTGCGAAAAGGCTTGCGCTTACCATCGCCCACCGTAACTCTGGTACGGTGGCAACCAATTGGCACCTCCTGCAGCTTGGCTTAGCCGGCCAGCTGAATGGGATCGCTGAACGCGATCGCTGCACTTGCTCCACTGTGAGGGATTTGATAGGATGTTTGAAGCTAGTCACATTACAAATAACACAGGACTTGCCTTCAGGTCCATGTGTCACTAGGCAAAGTCCATGTGTCACTAGGCAAAGCTTGGCACCGCCCAATTTAATGGGAACTCAGGTTGCAAAAATTTTGAGGTCCAGATTGAGCGCATGGGCCCAGAAGACAGGAGCCCTGCTATGTTCCATGATTGACTGCAAATGTGTCTCAAGAGAATAAACTGCCAGGATGGGCATGGTAATTTGTTCTGGCCCCAGTGCATAGTGCATAGGAGAGGAGCATTTGCTTTAACCCTCGCTGCACCCAGGCCCACATCCCCTGGCACTCGGTCCTGCCATGGTGTTGCAACTTGTTGCGGATGGGGTTGCTTGACTGCAAACATGCTCTTCGATTCAGCATATATACCTACATGGGGGATCATGGGGGCGAGCGTGAAATGTTGGCAACGAGAGCCTCAACACCGAAAGCATGTCACACACACACACAGACAGACCATGATGCTTTGATAGTTTGACTTGATTTTTGTAAGACTGCATCTTCCAGGCTGTTGCTCGCTGGAACGCCAGTGCTGACCTTGATTACCGGGGGTTGCTGGAACAAAGCAAAGCACTTCGTCTCTCAACGCAGCAAGAGCACGGGATCGTTGGTTTCAGCTCAAGGTTCCAACACTCCAATCCTGCCCGGGGACTGTATTGTCAGCGTCAACGGCATGACGGCATACTCAAAGCTGCAGAAGGACGGGTTTACAGTCAGCATGATCTTTCTGGTGGCCAGCAGCAGCTGGGATGCAGGGCCCAGTGGAGATGCAACATGATGCAATAATATCTGAGAGGAGCTCACTTCGACCTCTTTGCACTTGTCCTTGCAGCGCTGGGAATTGGTGGGCTCTGTGCCCACAGCCCCTTTCCCAGGCAGGTCGTTGGTGGAAGCCTTGGCATTGGCTGGCGTTGCTTTCTGGTGCCTGCAGGCCCAACCACTCCTACTCGGGGCCCACAACCCACGCAGCGGCCGGGCTCCCATTGCATGCATTGCATGTTGTTGACAATGATATTTTACCTTGATGATGCTTTGTCTTGCCAGCTTGATGCCTGAGGTCAAGCGCCACGCAGCCATCGCCCAAAGCGGCAGCTGCCCCTGCGCATCAGCCAAGGCGACCTTGTCTTCGACAACCTCTCTTTTGGCTTCTATTGGGCACCAGGGTTGCACTTGGTCATAAAGTCCAGCTATAGTAGCGACCGCTTTGCTACATTGCCCGTCTGAAGAGAGGCACTCTTTGTGCACTAGTGTGTGTGTGTGTGCGCGTGTCTCTCTCTCTCTCTCACTCTCTCCCTCACTCTCTTTCTCTCGGCCATCTCTGTATATCTATCGCATGCATAGCATGCATATCTGTTTGTGCATTTTTGGTGCTGTCCAAGGTGTCTTGTTGCTCTTGCCTTCTGTGCCCTCATTGGCCTCGACACCTTCAGAGTGGTGGAGGGAAACTCGGCAGAAGGTCCAAAGCGGCAGAAACTTTGTGAGATCCTGCTGTGCCTTCATAAGACTATGCTGTGACTTTGATGGCAACCCAATCAACTGAGGAGCAAATGGCAACTTTAAGAATGGTGGCCACTATGCCGAGCAACCTTCCGATTGATAGCCAGGGCACACTGGCTGTTCCCCTTCTGGTTCTGGGATGGCTTCTGCTGTGCCTTTTCTGAACATGTTGTTCCTTTGTTCAGGTATGTTCAGGTAGTCTTTGGTGAAAGATGCTTGAGCATGCCTACCTCCAATGCTAAATGGCTCCACATCCCAACACAACCAGCCGCCTAAATCAATGGAGTTATTCAATGTTCTTTACACTGCAGCCAAGGATGTTTTTTATGTGGTGTGAGGCACGGTCCGGAAAGCGTCAAGCCTGGTCTGAATCCACACAAATTGAATGTGCTCCATCCAGATGGGAGAATTTGGACAGTAACTTTGTGGGGGATGTGAAGGATATCGTTCCTTTCAAACCTTGTGTCTTCTGTGCCTACTGTGCAGGTGTCCATGCTCAATTCCAGTCACAAGAAGACGTTAGTGCCACAACCTGTTGTGGCCTTCGTGTCATCCACGTGCCTCGGCTTTGAAGTTGGGCTGCAAGTCTCCACAACTGGGGAAGTGAAATATGCATTTGCTGATAAGCATGTTTGGCCGGATCAAAATGTGTCTGGTTGCTACTTGCTGCAAGAGCGCTTGACTTGTCCATCCTGACGTTTCTCAGGTGCTTTGGATATGGTTGGCTTTTCTTGTGCAACTGGGCAGGCCGACATTCGCACTGCTGCTGCATGCGAGTTTGGAATTCTTGCAAGGGCTGCTCCTGCATGCCTGGTTGAGGCGTCCCTTCCTGACATGCTGCGCTGGAAATTGGAGTTTTTCCTGCGTGTGCAAGTGGGCACAGCTGTGCATGCGAAGTAGCACACGGCATATGTACTATCAGATATTCTATGTAAAGCAAACTATGGAAGAAATGCGTGAGAAACCCACGCAACTGATGGATGCCATCAAAGGAAGAGGCTAAGCAAGAAGCTTCATGGCTCCTTCAGAAAAAGTGTGCCCTCAGCAGAAGCGACGCCGTGGGATTTGGTGCCCTTACCAAGAAGTGCTGCCGGTGAGTGCCTGTACAATGCTTGTATCAGCTCAAGCCAAGCATCAATGCCACCAAATTGAACTCGTCCAAAAAAACAAACAGTAGCATAGACAAGAAGATGCCACTGCCATAGACATGTCGAGTGATGTTTTCAGCAGTTTGCATCCACAGACTGGTTTTTGCAGCAGACTGGAGTTGAGCTGATTCAAGATGACGGAAGACAGGTGCTTTTCTTTATCGCAGCGGGCGGTCCCAAATGGACCGTGCACAGCAGAATGGACAGGAGTTTTCCTCGGGCTGAATGGTGTTGAGCTGAGAACTTGAGCTGAGGAGGGTCCCACAACGTTGTGGTGTTACTCTAAATGTCTCGAAATAGAGCATGATAAACGATTTTCTGTATCTGTACATATATATATATATTTATATATATAGAGAATGCATATGCAATATCTTATGCAGAGAAACGTGTAAACAAACGAACAAAATCGAGCAAATATGATAGATAAATACAGACAAAATGAAAAACACACATGCGCACAGATACACAATTACATAATGATAATACAATATATGATATAATATATACTAGTATATGTATATATATATATATATATTATCAAAGGAAGTTTACTTAGAAAACTTCCGAGTTACGGAAGATAGTCATGGGTAGCATTCCCACCATCATGTCAACCACATCATCATGTCAACCACGCATCACCAAGTAGTTGGGAAGTGTAACAATTCGGGAACGTGTGAATTCACGGGTAAAAAACACTCTCGGGCGCGAAACCCTCTGTTTTTTCGGGTAAAGCGGCTTCCGTGGTCGCCGAAGTAGGGTCTCTGTTTCCGTTGTTTCGGCTCTCCATTTGGGAAAGTTGTCGACAAAAAGTGCACAGGACTGTAGCGAGAGCTCGATTTCACATAGAAATTGTAAAAACTGACAACGCCGGACCACTTTTGGAAGATGAGGAGGCAAAGTGTGCACCACTGTAGCGAGAGCTCGATTTCACGAAAAACGCAACAAACTGATGGGATCGCAGCAGCGCCGGAGTTGCGTGGTTGAGTTCCGATTGTCAGCGCTGCGCGAATGTTGGCCGAAAGTTTCAAATTTCACATGTGTACATATGTATAAGCATGAGTTATGCTGCGAGGCTCCTGGTAAGCGGGATTGCAGCGCATTGTAACAGCTGCGCAAAAGGTACTTTGTCGCCATGGTGCTCTCTTGTGCTATGCGGGAACACAGCTGGACGTTGCAAAACGCAGTGTGCTCGCTGCGCGAAGTAAAGACTTGGGGTGCAGAAGCTACCCAAGAGGTAGCTGGGAGGCAGCTCAGAGAAGAAGTAGAGGCAGATAAGTGGCCGCTCAGAGAAGAAAGAAGTACAGTAGCTGAAAGAAGAGGTGCCTCAGCGAAGAGGTCGCTCAGTGAAGAAGTAGCTCAACAAAGATAAAGTAGCTCACTAATGCATCCATTCACCGGCCCATCAAATCATTCATTCGTTCATTGGTGCTTGATTGATTCATGCATTCATTGATTCATTGATTCAGTGGTTCATTGATTCAATGGTTTATTGCTTCGTTGGTTCACTGATTCATTGATTGGATGATTCATTGATTCATTGATTCATTGATAGGTTGGTTCACTAATTCATTGATTCATTGCTTCATTGCTTCGTTCCTTGATCGACTCTCTGATTCATCATTTCATTGGTTCATTGATTCATCGATTCATTGGTTCGTCGATTCATTCAGTCAACTGTGCATGGATTCTTTCATGTCATTTCCTTGGCATCTCAACAACCATTTGCTCATCCGTTGATTCACCTCACAATTTCAACATTTGGTTATTTGGTGCTTCCGAATCTCAAACATGTTCCTATAGGCCACCTTCTTCCTGTAGTAGTTGTCTCACTTCTCTCGAAACTTCCGCCCCGGCATGGGCCGGGATTACCTGGTGTATGTATATATAGAAGCGAGTGATAGAAGCTTGCTGATAGCACGGTGCTATAGCACAGCATTTGGGCTCCGCAGCTTGGGCTCAAGTGAAACCTTGCCAGGGGTTGCCCCTGAGAACAGAGACAACTCCCACCCTCGGTGCAGGGACATGCCCGGCCGTTGGGTGGGAGGAAGAGGAAGCATCGCCTCCCNCCTTGCCAGGGGTTGCCCCTGAGAACAGAGACAACTCCCACCCTCGGTGCAGGGACATGCCCGGCCGTTGGGTGGGAGGAAGAGGAAGCATCGCCTCCCCCGTCAAAGATCAATATATAGAGGGGGAGGTGTTCAAAGATGATGGAAGTGCCCAGGGAACAGTCCTGGTGAAAGTAAAGCGCATTTACGCGCCAGGGGCCCTGGGACGTTTCTTCCTGGGAGATTACCTGAGTGCCTCTGAAAAGGCATATCGGGAATGGACTGGCACTCGGGCAGGTCGAGTGACAACAGCAGATGGTTCGTATCATCTGTGCAAAGGACCGCCTGATGAGTGCACAGCAGCCGGTCAGCATGATGTGACCGTGCATTTAGGAAAATGGAGAGCTTGGAAAGAAGAGGAATTACTCGCAGGAGAAGCCCCTGACAACTACAACAGGGAAGCAAAAGGGCTCATAAATCAGTACTTCAAACGTGAAGGACTTGATAAGCCCAAAGGAGAAGGAGCACGTTTGCCGTGGACAAACACGGGAGAGCTGAACTTGGGAAAAGTGAAAGGCAAGAAAAAGAGAGAAGCTGGGGCCGGAGATGAAGCTCCGAGAACTGACGAAGCCAAAGATAGAGCCGCTAAGGTGGCAAAGGTCACAGAACTAGAAAAGGAATTGAGGGCTCTGAAGAAGACACTGGAGGAAGACAAAGCCAAAGACAAGAAGCCAGACAAAAAGAAAAGGCCCGCCTCAGAGGAGGCCAAAGAGAAGAAGAAGAAGAGAACGGAAGGATCACCTTTTGAGAAAGGGGGCATCCTAAAGACTGGACGGCGCAAGGAGGAGGCCGAGAATGAGATGGGAGCCGACTGGGGTTCCTCGTCAAGTGGGTCAGAAGGCCAGACCGGAGAAGAAGCCGGCAGTTCGCCGTCCTCGGACGAGAGCTCTTCAAAGGGCAAAGGAAAGAAAGAGAAAAAGAAGGATCGTAAGACCCGAGAAAAGAAGAAAAAGAAGAAGCAGGCCAAAGAGAAGAAAAAGAAAAATAAAAAGAAAGAGCGGGATCGCAGATCACGATCTCAGCGTGACAAGGGACCCTTTGGGGTCGGTGAGACAAAATGCCTCCCTGCTGATGGGAGTGAGTCCGAAGGCGATAAAGACTCGAGCTCTTCAGGTTCGAGCCAGTCTTTTCGGAAAGCCCCCTCGGGCCTGACCCTGCATCTAAGACTGCAGCGGTATGCACAACGGCATCCGGGCCGGTTGGCAACCCGTCTCCTAGGAGTGATGGAACGGGCAACGAGGTTCGAGGGGCGACTTTCCTAGCCGGAGGACGAGAAGAATCCCCGAAGCCCTGCGCGGTCAGTTACTTCCTGGCCATACTGACTCCAGCCCTCAAGGACAAGTGGAACATGAGGACGCAAAGGGAGATGAGAGTGTGGGCCGAAGTGCTGGACCAGCTCACAGCAGGGCGGGGAGCGACAGCTGCGGACATAGCAGCCCAAAGGTTAAAGGCTCTACAACAGTCAGTCCAAGACGGAAACAATTGGAGGAAAGCGAAGTTCCTGGAACTGGTGTCCGACGAAGTGGGAATGACGGATCGGGGGGAAGAGCAAATGATGGTGAAGGAATTGGAACTAGAGGACAGGTTCCGAGGTCGAGGCCCCCCCCAAAACCGGTGGGACGAAGCGCCGGGAAACCCGAGAGCAAAAGAAGGCAAAGGCACCGGGAAGAACAAGGGCAAAGACAAAGGCAAGTGGAAAACACCGGCACAAGAGGTGGCCGACAAGAAAGCATAAGCCCTGAGAAGGAAACAAGAGCCGGGGAACGCCCTGCGGAACCCGAGATTGGACCCTCTGAGAGGGCGAAACTTGAGGCCATACCAGAAGCGGAACCCCAACTGGGTGAAGAACCAGAGAATGCAGATGCCGTGGCAAAGAAATTTGCACGTGAGTGGGAAGCAGTCCTGAGAGGGAAGGTAAAGCTCTCGCAAGTTGGAAGCGTGATGATGGACTTTGTGGGCAGTTTAGCATCGCCTCTTGGGAGGTTCAGGCAACTGTTCGATGACCACGCTGTGGCCCAAGATAGGCCCGCTGCCTACAATGAAGTGTTGCCCATCTCTGTGGAGGCGGTGCTCAAATGTCAGGACTGGAAAGAGGGAGTCCGAGACTGGCTTGCCTTTATCTGCCTGGTTTTGAACTACCAGTACTGCTCAGGTTTTGCAAGTTACAAGTACATGCATCACGCGGAAGTGTTGGGAAAGAAGCAAAAGGCCTTGCTGAACAATCACCTCCGACCCGCTGTTGAGCGTATGATTGGAGATGACATGGTATTGCCCTCTCCGGAGGAGTTGAAGCAGGAGCTTGACCGCAAAGGCCATGACTATGAGGGAGGCTCTTACGTGGTTATGGAAGAGCTGAATGTGGCACAAGTGGTTGAGTGCTGGCCACTGGCTGGACAAGCGGCGGTGGCACCGTTGGAAGACTTCTT
The DNA here is from genome assembly GCA_003297045.1 of Symbiodinium sp. clade C Y103. Classification (NCBI taxonomy): domain Eukaryota; class Dinophyceae; order Suessiales; family Symbiodiniaceae; genus Cladocopium; species Cladocopium sp. clade C. Next base: position 18,930 of record BGPT01001531.1, read on the forward strand.
GGAAGGAGAGACACAGCTCCAAGTGTTGACGCCAATGGCAAGTATTCTCCCGGTGGAGGAATGGCCAAACGATGTGCCGAAGAGCTACGTCTGCGCCACCGATCAGGTGTGGGCAGACCTGGTGAAGGAAGGATATAAACGTGGCTTGTTTCAAGCATGTCCAGATGAAGAGGTCCTGAAAGGGCCTGATGGTGTAGCTGTGCTGAATGGGGCTGGAGCGGTCCCAAAAATGAAAGGGGACAAGCAGCTCCAGCGCTTTATCTCAATCTTCTGCCCACTGAACTCTGTCAGCAAGAAAATCAGTGGAGATGAATCAACGTTGCCCTACGTGGGCCAAATCAATCTCCTCCAAGTTCCAGATGAATGCGACGTCGTTATCGACAGCGAAGACATGGCCTCGGCATTTAATCTATTCAAAATGCCTGATGGATGGAGGGGATTGTTTGTTTATGAGAAGAAAGTGCCGGCGNGTCGTTATCGACAGCGAAGACATGGCCTCGGCATTTAATCTATTCAAAATGCCTGATGGATGGAGGGGATTGTTTGTTTATGAGAAGAAAGTGCCGGCGCATTGCCTGGGTCTTGAAGGTTCAGAGATGACATATGTAGCACTGCGCACCGTCCCCATGGGATGGGTGTCGGCTGTTGGTGTAGTGCAAAGCGCTATAAGGCACCTTGCGTTCAATATTGCAAAGTTGCCGGTCAGCGCCGAGGTACAAAAGCACAAGGAGCTGCCAACTGGCGACAAACTCTTACTGTATTTGGATTCAGTAGATCAGCTACGAATAGTCTCCAAGGCCATGTCAAAGATCCTGGAAGGAGAGGAGTCTGAGGAGCACAAGCGCTTCAAGCAAGCGTGTGAGCAGAAGGGTCTGCCAACCAATGCGGCAAAAGCGCTGGCAGGATCTTTGCAGGGATCGCTCCAAGGTGGTGAGCTCCTCTCTGAAGAAGGGGTCTTCATGCTGCAGCGCACAAAGATGCGCATGAACGTGGGCCTAGTGGCCTATCTGTTGAGTTGCCAGGAATGGGAGCCCAGCGCAGTAGCTGGAGTAGTGGGCAGACTGGTCTTCGCAGCTGCATTCCGCCGTCCAGTATTGTCATTCATGGACGAGATCTTTCTGTTCATCCAAAAGAGAGGCAAAGCCAAACCCCAGGGAAAGGCACTGGAGGAGTTGGTGTGCATGATGGCCGCATTACCACTGGCTTTCACAAATGTGAGGGCAAAAATACACCCAGTGATGAGTGCGACCGATGCTTCACCCACAGGTGGAGGATCATGCACTGCCCAGCAGCTGAAAAGGCCCAGGGGGGTGCCAAGCCCCCAACAACTGAACTGCGGGCAATGCCGGACGGATGTGTCCGAGATGGTGGCCAATGGAGATGACACTGAGTGCCCTTTCAACTGTGGACTGCGGCTGTGCTCAATGGAATGTTTCCTGGATCACAAGGAGCGCTGCCCTGCGTCAGGGAAGGAAGTGCCGCTGTTTAGCGAGAGATGGGCAGGGCACTCAAGCCCGCTGACTAGAACGATGTTGCAAGAGGGATTTGATGTGACGCGTCCTTTTGACATCAAGGTCAGCCCGCTCATGGATATCTTCTCCGACAGTGGCAAAGCAATTTGGGACGACCTGGATGCAACTCCAGTGGATGCAGAGCATCACGCGCCCGACTGCAAAACAATGAGTAGAGCAAGAGGAAAACCTTTCTGGCTGAATGGCCGGTGGATCCAAGGACCTCCTGCTCTACGGGATGAGAAACATGTGATGGGGTTCAACAATTTAACTGGGCAGAATGCCGTCATGGTGCGCCAAGGAAATCGCATGGCTCTGAGGAGCATCAAACGCTGCAAGGAATTGCATGAAGATGGGCGCATCTTTTCACTCGAGCACCCGTGGCGAAGCTTCATTTGGTACATGAAGGCCACGATCGAACTCGCAGCTCTTCCAGGAGTTCGGATGGCCGTGTTCTCCAACTGTTGCTTTGGAGGGGCACGTGAGAAATGGACGGCAGTTCTGACCAACAGCCANCGAACTCGCAGCTCTTCCAGGAGTTCGGATGGCCGTGTTCTCCAACTGTTGCTTTGGAGGGGCACGTGAGAAATGGACGGCAGTTCTGACCAACAGCCAATGTTTATTTGAAGAATTGCACACCCCTGAGTGCACTCATGGAATGACAGAAGATTATCAACCCTACTATGATGACAATGGAAGGATCCTGTACCCCACAGAGGAGGAGGCCCAGTATCCTGTGGGCCTGTGCCAGGCCTTTGCAAAGGGTCTGAGGCGAGAGTTTGACCAACAAAACCGTTGGCCTGATGAGGAGATCTTCCGCCAGCAGCAGCTTGCATCAGAGCTGTTGAAATACAGCCGTTTTGGCGATGAGAGCCTGCGCATGAAAGTGGCCAAACGCATCCATGACATGGAAAAGCTGCTGGTGNCGAACTCGCAGCTCTTCCAGGAGTTCGGATGGCCGTGTTCTCCAACTGTTGCTTTGGAGGGGCACGTGAGAAATGGACGGCAGTTCTGACCAACAGCCATTGTTTATTTGAAGAATTGCACACCCCTGAGTGCACTCACGGAATGACAGAAGATTATCAACCCTACTACGATGACAATGGAAGGATCCTGTACCCCACAGAGGAGGAGGCCCAGTATCCTGTGGGCCTGTGCCAGGCCTTTGCAAAAGGTCTGAGGCGAGAGTTTGACCAACAAAACCGTTGGCCTGATGAGGAAATCTTCCGCCAGCAGCAGCTCGCATCAGAGCTGTTGAAATACAGCCGTTTTGGCGATGAGAGCCTGCGCATGAAAGTGGCCAAACGCATCCATGACATGGAAAAGCTGCTGGTGACAGGAAAGGAAAGTGAGGCACGTCACTATCTCCTCAACAACGGTCATTACCGCGGGACAGATGTCCGGCTAGCCGTTGAGCATGAAGCTCAGCGAGAGCTCGTGCCCTATCCAGCCTATCGATGGCTGTGGAGAGACACTTTGTCTTTCAAGTGGAAGCAGGAAGCTCATATCAATGAGCTGGAGACGCAAGCAATGATTGCCCATGTGCGGCGCCTCCTACGTGAACCAGAAGTCCAACAAGTCCGCTTACTGATCGTGGTGGACTCTCAGGTGCTCTTCTTTGCAGTGGGAAAAGGGTGAAGCCCCTCAAAACGCATCAATCGGCTCATGCGGCGTCTTGCCGCTCTTCAGCTCATGGGGGACCTATACGTTTTGCCAATCTGGACCCTGTCGGCTTGGAATTTTGCCGACAGGCCAAGCCGTCGAGCCTAGCATGTCGTTACGTTTTGTAGGGCTGCACGCCCGGTCCCTCCAGAGCTACAAACGAGCCGTGTTGCAATTTTTCCAGTGGTTAGAAGAGGAAGAGGAGCCTATCCCGAAGCGTCACTCCAAATTGGATCAGCTCCTGTCCATGTCACTAGACAAGCAGTGCCACTTCCTGCAAATGTGGCCTTGGCACTTGCCGGCGTAGCCGTGTCAGTGGGAGATGTTACGTTGGGTCTGCAAATCCTGCTGGGTTTCACCGCCTTTTTACGTACAGGCGAGATTGCAAATCTTCAAGTTTCACACATTCAATCTGACTCAGCAACAGGTCAGATCATTTTGGCACTGCCAGCCACCAAAACATCAAAACAAAAATTGGAAAGTGTGGCTGCGAATGATTCATTACTGGCGCATTTTGCGTCACATGTACTCCGAACGGAGCACTCACTGGGCACCTACAGCGCAACTCAATTTCGCGCACGTTTGCGGCTCCTCCTCTGCTTCCTTAAATTGGAGGAACATGGCTTTACTGGCTACAGTTTACGCCGAGGAGGTGGTTTATTTGCCTTTGCCTCCGGCACCCATTTCGATGCCCTTTTAGTTATGGGTCGCTGGCAAAGTGTTAAAACAGCGCGCCAGTACTTGGACTCGGGTCGCGCGGCCCTTGTTCAACTGAGGTTGTCTCCTAAAAGTGAAGCTTTAGTGGAGCAACTCAAACTCAAAATGATTACTTTTTGCGAACAACTGCGTCAGAGGCGCACTTCAAAGCGCTAAGACTGGGAGTTGAGTGCCTTGTTTTTCTTTGGCCGTTTGGAGCAGATGAAGTGCTTCAAATGGGAGGGTGCCAGGAAGTTTTCCTGTGAAGTTTGCCCAGCTAAGGGCCTGGCCAGGCTCAAGGGGCCTGTGAGTGAGCGGCCTGTAGCGGCTTGCCGANAGGTCCTGGCACTTCAGAAGCCTTGCCACAGCGTGGAAAAAGGAGCAGGGCGCTGTTGGCTATAGAAGCGAGTGATAGAAGCTTGCTGATAGCACGGTGCTATAGCACAGCATTTGGGCTCCGCAGCTTGGGCTCCCAAGGCCCATCCCTCCCTGGCCAGCTGCTCGCTGTGTGTTTGTCCTCTGGGAGGGTGCCAGGAAGTTTTCCTGTGAAGTTTGCCCAGCTAAGGGCCTGGCCAGGCTCAAGGGGCCTGTGAGTGAGCGGCCTGTAGCGGCTTGCCGANGCCCAGCTAAGGGCCTGGCCAGGCTCAAGGGGCCTGTGAGTGAGCGGCCTGTAGCGGCTTGCCGAACACAGGCTGCAAACTGACCAGGATATGACATCCGAGGTCCTGGCACTTCAGAAGCCTTGCCACAGCGTGGAAAAAGGAGCAGGGCGCTGTTGGCTATANACACAGGCTGCAAACTGACCAGGATATGACATCCGAGGTCCTGGCACTTCAGAAGCCTTGCCACAGCGTGGAAAAAGGAGCAGGGCGCTGTTGGCTATATATATATATATATATATATACATATATACATATATATATATATATATACATGTATAGATATCACATTATAAAATGGATATGCCTGGATATTCACCCAAAATTTGCCACCTCAGCCCCTTCCGGTGCCAGGCTCCAGACACCGAAGCGAGGCCTGATGCGTCTCGTCCCGCATTGGAACTGGGGGAGGTTTGAATCGGTCAGGCTTGCGAAGCTGCGGCAAATAGTGCTGCAGAAGCGTCATCACCTTAGAGACTAGCACAAAATGTGCGATTGCATGGGAAAAAACCAGCAAAATTATGACACAATTCCGTTTAATTATAATGGATTCAACCAGCAAAAATTGTGACATATGTGTCAACATGTTACTAGTCACTATAGTCACAGATCCAAGGCAACAAACCACGCAGCGTGTCTCCGCTTGCACCTCAACTCCTGCATGCCTCTGGTACACAGAGCCGCAGCGAACAAAGCGCTGCCTGTTGATACAGTTCCAAGGTCAGCCTCAGACTACTCGGACTATTCGGAATGCTCCTCAGGTATAGACATAGAAAATCCACAGGATGCCTTCCAGCAATCACGTAGTGTTGAAGTTGAAATATGGTGCATGGAAGTGCCAGGATCCAAGAAGGTGCCCAAAGAGTCCTTTCTCACTCTCGGTTGACGCTAAGGACACCGACTCGGCGGGTTGCTGCCTCAGACCTGGGAGCCGCGTGTGCCAAGCTCCTGACATCTCCTGACCATTCGTGGCGCCAAGGTGCCCAGGGTGACCAAACCAACTCCATTTGGGACGCGGACCGGCAGGTGAGGGGTAGAATGGTGCAGTGCAGCAGACTGTTTGGATCATTTGGATACTCAACCCAGGTGCCTCCCGGACAATGGGAGGTGCCACCAGGACCGCTGCAGAACCTGCATCATTTGGTGCGAGTCATGGCATCATTCCATCATCTCAAACCTTGCAAATCTCACCCGCCTTGCTGACAGGACCGCGCCATGACTCCTATGAACCTGAGGGCTTTGTCTTCCCTCATTTTCATCCAGCTCACCCAGTCCATCCTCCGCACTTTCTCCCGGCTTACCCGGTACATCACATGGCACCGCATTTTCACCAGCCGGAACTTTATGGATTCGCACCACGCCACCCCTATGAGTGGCATGGCAGCTTGGCTGCAACAGGCATCTGAGGAATTAAAAGACGGAAGATCCCCATAGCTACATTTCTATTTTCCTGATCATGATGCCCCCCTGGTAAATGGTGCTGGTTCCTGTCCCTGGCATATGGGGATCCTGGGGATCCAACCGGAATCCAACCTGACCAAGTTCTTTGAACAAAAGTTCAGATGATGGAGGATGGAGAATGGCAAATGTGACAAGCCTCAGCAAGCCGTTTGTGCAGAGGCCTTCCTCCACAAGAGATGGAAGAGAGAGACAACGCGCAAAGCGATGAGGACCAGCAGGATCCTCCGCGAGCCTGCTTGGCAGTGGATCAGTGGAGACGTGCAGGGGAAGATGATCCTTTGAGACGGAAAGCTTGGAAACGGTTGCCAGCCAACGGCTTAGCTAAGAAGTTCCAAGTGTATATCATGAAGGAGGCTTAAATTCCAAGAATTGAGCTCTGATTTAGATTAGGATGCGTTACATACAGAGTGGATAGTTGCATTGACTCACCAGTTCACTGATTCCGCTTCAGTAGATGCGTTTGTCTCAGGATGGTCCTCTCGAGGAGCAGGACAGTTGAACAGACCATGCAGTGGAATCTACACAGCAATGTCTCAGACATGTCTCATATCATATCGCAGACAGCATGTTTGTTGCGATGTTTCGTTTTTCCTTGTAGGAACCTTCTGTAAGCAGTTTGGCGCTCAATCTTCCTCCCACAAGCCTTGACCGGGACACCATCAAATTCCTGGGTAAAAAATGGACCGGGATACTCGAAGTTGTGAAAGACAGAGGTTAACGAACGAACAAGTATTCATAGCATATATTTCTTAAATAAGTAAACTAACTAACTAACTAAATGAATAAATAAATAAATAAATAAATAAATAAATAGATAAACACACACATATATATATATATATACATATATTTCTACTATTGCTACTGTTATAACTATCATGGTTCCTACTATTGTTATTGTTTTAAACGATGATGATGATGATGATGATGATGGTGGTGGTGGTGGTGGTGATGATGATGCTGATGAGGATGAGGATGATTCTTAGGATTCTTATTATTTGCATTATTGCGAACATTAATTATTATCATCATGGTTATATATATATATACATATATATCTATACACGTATCATACAAGATTTGTTTGTTCCCACTTGCTCTTCATGACATCTCTAACATCAACCAGCAAGGGAGAGCACGGCTTCGAGCACGAGTACCAGAGCTAAGCACGGCTTCGGTGCCCAGAGAAGATGCTGCATGCATGGTCATCCCCACCAGTGAAAATTCGAAAAAAATATGGATTAATATGGATTAATAGAATAATATATTTATGGAGATGTCTACTCATGAATCATTAACTGGAGAATCCCATTCATGAGTGTGGGATGACCATGCAAAATTAGTCCCATCTAGGTTGAGCATTGCACACACACACACATATGCATATATATATATATACATACGTACGTACGTACGTACGTACATACATGCATACATACATACATGCATACATACATACATGCATACATACATACATACATACATACATACATACATACATGTATGTATATATATATATATAGGACACGACGTGGTCAGAGTTTGTGTCCAATGGGTATGACAATGAGACACTGCTTCGGGGCTGCACAAAGGCAGACAACTTGGAGGAAACAACAAGGGTCTTGCAGGCTTCTCTTGCCAACGAGGCTGGTCACGAAGTCCTGAAAGAGAGTGGCGAAGGAATGAGGACGTGGCCCCCTTTGTTACAGGTTACAGCTGCTGTCGTCGGCTTGGCACTTCAACCTTTTTGCGCAACCTCGGTGCAGGACGATCAAGATATGCAACGTCCCCAAGTCAGTTTCACTAAAGCACCTGCAGGCCGCTTGAAATATGTGCGAGAATAACAAACAAACTTGCTACTTCCATTTTGTTTTGACTTGCTTACTTCCCTTTTGCCATACGCCTGAGTCTACAAGCGCCGGTACGTTCAGAGATTCCTATTGGCTGACTTTGTTGCGCCAGGAGCTGTTTGCGACTGTTGGACAGGCATATTTTGATCGCGTTGGATTGATTGCTTTGCCTGGCTTGATCCATTTGCTTTGTGGCTTTCTTCGTTTCTACGAGCTCCATGTTCCACCGATGCCATGCCCTTCGAGGTGGAACATAGCAAGATGGATGCGTGCAGCACTCACACGCGGTATACTGTATATTTTTTGCGTTTGAAAAAGAGTGGTGTCAAAATTCATGTCAACGCTCAACCTATGCTTCATTCAAGGAATGGTGAAGCGTTTCTCACCTTTGATCAAGCGCATCATGCAGCAAAGGCCTGTTCTCAATTTAAAGCGGCATGTGTTGCCGTTGTTTTGGGCCCCAGAGCTAGCATTGCGCTGCAGGCTGCTGAACTGTTCAGCGAAGGAACGCTTGATGGCCACACGATCGAGGCTGCATCCTCCAGCTTTGATACTGCTACCATCTTCATCCATTTTCTGTGTATTGGGGTGATTGCACGTTGCAATTTATATTCTCATGATTGGCTGATGTCATGGGAGGTACATCTCCATGATACATGAGTGGAAATGTGAGAATTTGGTCAAGTGCAAATAGATCATATGGAGCAAGGATTCCGACTTCATATGAATATATTACATTTTGTTACGATTGATAGTTACATCTGCATGAAGATCATGAAGGCCACCAAGAGACGCCAAGACACACCAAGATCACTGGGAGCTTTTCAGAAACACAAAAAAGAACAAGGTTATGTCCGTGGTAGCGACGCTAGTGTTTTAACGCACATTTCTGACAGTGCAAGCGAAGAAAGATCTGGTGGCGTGGCAGTACGTATGTTTCGAAGTGCAAGAGAAGATTTGGTGGCGTAGCAGTCCGCATGATTCCAATTGCAAGAGAAGATCTGGTAGCGTAGCAGTACGTGTGTGTAACTTCCGAAGAACGTTAGTAGCGCCCCACGTACCCCAACCGGCCCAAACTGTCACTATTTTCCTGGGGATGCAATGGAAGATCAGTAACAGACGCGTGGATTAAATTTGCACGACCTGTCCAGTCGTGGTAGTCTCAAATAGCAAAAACCTTTTCTTCAAACATCAAGACCATCAAACAAAATCCAAACACAAACACCAAACCCAACACAGGCACACACACACACATGCCAATGCTGATGCTCTGAAAGAGTGCTTCACCAAACTGGACCCATATTAGCCTGTGCTACAACATCCGTTGGCTTCTTGCCCATCTGGAACTGCACCTGCCATCATGTTACTGGTAGCTACTATCCGCCAAATAGACGCTAAGCGTCCATGGCACCCCCCCTCGCAGGCTCAAGCCCCGCTACGTCCATCCCGCTCGGTTTCATTTGTCACCACGCGTTCGCATGCCCCCGCACACACACACACAATATTCACCGTCAGTGTTGTGAATGCAATGCGCCGCAATGCAATGCAATCTACTGTAAACTAATCTAATGTAATCTAATCTAATATTTACTCGTATATAGTCAAATTATGTAATGTAATGTAATGTAAATTTAAATGTAAAGTCAATGTATTGTAATGTAATGTAATGTAATGTAATGTAATGTAATCAGAGAACAACCACTACTTGGATCTTGCATTCCTTTTCCTCAAGAGGTCTGCGTGAAAACATGACCCGGTCTTGGCGAGGAATAGAAGATGCACATCTTAGATTCCCACACATTTCTTGTTCGATGGATGTATGCACTTAAGTTACAACATTCTAAGACTGGTAGTGGATATATTAATATATATATATGCATATGAATAAACAGTTTTACATATAGACTATAGAGGTATTGATATGTCGCTAGGCAGATGGAGACACTTAGATATATTCATCATAGTCACATAAATTTTTAATCTATAGAATATGTCATGGACAGGAACAAGAAAGGAAAGGCCGAGGGAAAGAGGTTCAATCAGATGGTTGCAAAGTAGCTCAACCGAAGCGCGTTCGGTTGGGGCACTTTGTATTTCGCAAGAAGGATGCTAGGAGCGTAATGTTGACGCTGGTGTGCTAGGATGTCAGGGAGAGGGTTGTGGAATGATTATGGTGCATGCAAGCTAGCATCATGACACACTGCTGTTAGCGTATCGGCAAGATCGAATGGTAGGCCACATATTCTCTCAATATAAATCTCTCCTTCCCAACTAGCTTTCGTCCCCTTCCTTTTCTTCTTAAACATAAATAAATATCTAATATATATATATATAAATATTCATGTATATAATAATTATATTTATAACATATATATATATATATATCTATATTTATAGATTTATAATTTAATTTTTAATTTATTAAATAAATACTAAATTATGTTAAAAATAATAACAAAACATCTATTCTATTTAATAAAACCTATTTTGAATATAATGATAAATAATATATATTTTATATATATAGATATTTATATTAAATATTATTACTACTAATATTACGATTTGGGTACACATGAGCTGCCGCGCGCAAATCGCCAGGGTCCGAAATCCCCAAATTCCGCCACTTTTTGGGGAA
>BGPT01001531.1:45750-106381 GCA_003297045.1 Symbiodinium sp. clade C Y103
AGCTATTTCTGGGGAACTGCCCAAAAATCCTCTGACCAGAGCCATGCCTGGGGGGGTCGTAACTTACATTTTGGACCCTTCCAAAACCTGAGTTTTGGCAACCTGACAGCTTTTAAGTTACAATTACCCCCCCCCCCACAAAAAACAAGCCGAAAAATGTAAGTTACATTTTGCCGGGTCCCCCCAAAAAATCAAGGGTTAAGGGGGTGGGGATGTTGGGAACACTTTTGGACGTCCGGATGTCGTTTTGCGTGGCAGGCGCAAGGGATTCTGCACCTGGTCAAGTGAAGGGGTTTTGTGGCATTGTCGAAAACAATGGCAGGCGTGGGACATTTGAAGAGGATCTGCAAAGATGCATTTTGCGTGGCAGGCGAAATACAAGAGACATATCGATCAGGCATGTTCAGAGTTCAGGGCGCTGATTTCCTGAGAGGGGTTGCATTTTGGAGCATCAGATCTTCAGCTTTGTTAACGTCATGCTGCGTGACAAGCGCAGCACTTCGTATGACTTTTTCGTGGCAGGTGCAGTGCTTTAGAGAGATGGAATGGAAAAATCGCAAAACGCATTGCTACGAGCCCGGCAGCTGCACACTCAACTTTGCATTTGTAAAGGAAGTCTCGCAGAATTGCTTCGTTTGTGATGCTGTCAATCTGGAAAGTGGAGGAATTCTCGCTGATTTGCTTCGTTTCGGAACGTTGCACTATGTACACTACATTACGCTGCAACCACAGCAACTACAACCACAATAACCACTACAACGGCGCTACACTACACTGCACTGCGCTACAACTAAAACTACAACTACCACTGCAACTACAACTATAACTACAACCACAACCACAACAACCACAACAACCACAACAACTACAACTACAACTACAACCAGAACAAAAACAACAACAACAACCACAACAACCACAACAACTACAAGTACAACAACCACAGCTACAACAACAACAACAACAACAACAACAACAACAACAACAACAACAACAACAACAACAACAACAACAACTACAACTTCAACAACTACAACTTCAACAACTACAACTACAACAGCTACAGCTACAACAGCTACAACTAGAACTACTACAACTTCAACTACACGGCAACTAAAACTACAAGTACAACAACTACAACACCTACAACACCTACAAGTACCACAACAACTACAACTACAGCTACAACAACTACAGCTACAACCACAATAACTACTACAACTACACTACACTGCACTGCACTACAACTACAACCACACTTACAACCACAACTACACCTACATCTACAGCTATGACCACAACCACAACTACACTACATTACAACTACACTGTGCTGCCTCCAACCACTTGTCGGTCCATCAGTGGGTTTGCTCTGCCATCCATCATTCACAGCAACCAACCTCCCCTATAGGTTTCCTATCTTTGAAACTTCCGCCACCGCCTTGTGCGGTACTACTGGTATCCTCACAATATGTTAGGTTGGAAGAATGAGCAACGGCAACAACTGGCCTCTGGCAACGGATGCTTTTTCAGCATGGCACCACCTGGAAGCACGTGCGCAAATCAGAAACAACCCCTTAGCCTTGGTCCTACCTGCTTGGAGTCCGGCTTCAAAACTGTCTGAGGCCATACTTCAACAGGAATCGAGTCTTTTCCCATCGAGGTGTTCAGAACAAAACAGTCCGGTATACGGTATATGTCTTTGATTCTCTTTGTGAATCAGAATTGTGATATCGAAGGCCACTTCGTGTGCCTTGTGCAGCGGGTCTAATTCCAAGAACATTTGAAACAATTTAAAACTACTTTTCCTTGCAAGGTTACGACTTTGATCCGCAGTCCGACCCTCAGCAACCTTTTGTATCTCTCTGTAACGTTTGGATCCCCTGGCCCCGCTCCAAATGCGGTGCAAGCCCTTGCTAATATTCTCAGTCATCTTCAGCTATCCTAGTAGAGCTTCCCAAACTCCCTGAAAGTTCATGCTCATTACTGCCACACAATGCCAAGTTGCTTTCCATCCGATACTGGGACATCTGATGGTGTGGACAACTGCCAGCATATGCATTTCCACTGATGACTTGGTAGTCCAGGCACAAGTCCTCCTGGCTGCGGCCAGTATGTCTTGGCACGCCGGCAGTTGTTGCCCGTCCACCAACTCCAAAGGATGATATGTTTTTGCGAGTTTTCCTCTTCAATTCTATGCTGTTCGGCCCCATCAACAAGCATCTGTTGCTATGACCAAGCTGAAAATGCGTTCCCGCATGACTTACCAATGTATCTTTGGATACCTCATCGAAACATGATTCAGCTTTGGCCATCTTTCGCCTAACTTTGGGATTCATGTGTTCAATCATGACTTTGGATCCCTTTTTTTGCGTAGACACATTTGAAGGATCCTGTAAAGGGAAACCGAAATCTATTGCCGTCTTTTTATCATATCCTGTTATTGACAGGACTGATTGGGGATAATTTGGAGGCACCCTCATTTATGGAAATGCCCCGATTTGGAATCATGAAAAATAGTTTGGGCAAATTTGGCGGGATTTGTGGAGCCACATCTCAAATCATGCAAAGCCAACATACTCCATAGTGTGTACCCCAGAATCAACCTCCACAGTTGGATTCTCAATTTCTATGTCATTCCGATTCGGTTTGACCACGTGACGAAAGGGACCGGCACTTGAGGCGCGGGGCACTTAAGATCACTTAAGTGTATATAATGAATTCGGGGCTTCATTCTCTTTCAAACATCCAAGTCCAAGAAGGAAAACCAAAATGAATTTCATTCTGCATCCAATCAGGAAACACATAATATGCAGTTAGACCTTCTGCCACCTCTTCATTGCGGGAGATGAAAGTGCTCACAAACACAAGAAAACTATCAGGCTAAAAAGGTTTCCCAGAATTAAACGCATTGGCCACGATCGCGGAACACAGGTCAAATATGGCAAAGTAAAAGAATGGTCGCGAGTTAATTCACCAAGCAGGAGGCCAAACATAGAAGGAAGAAAATGAAATAAAATCAAAAATCTGTTCCAAGACATCCACCTCAGATCCAAAAGAACCAAAACAGGATTTCTAGTGAACCAGAAGCACATGATATCGGCAATAGTACTCAGAATTAAATCTGGTTGTAATTCTATTGAGCTCGTGTGCTTAGTCTGTTTCCTAGTTGTGCAAACATGGCACTGGCATGATTTCGTCTTCGCTCCTGGCGCGTCTTCATAAGGTTTCCATCGAAATAGAACTTCTGGTTGTTTCCGCCTCGGATCTGCTGAGTCAAAGATGAATCAAAAAGCATCAAAGACATCAAAGTTTGCATCAAAGACATTCCTGCCACGTGGTACTGCTCTGTACAGAGTCTTCACGCAAGTAAGTTTATCTGTGGGGAGATGTTTCGTTCCCTCTCTCCCTCACTCTCTCTCCCTCCCTCCCTAGTGAATTCAAGCAATTATATTGTATAGACCGGTAGAATCTGGTATATATATAGATATAGATATTAACTGTGGACCAGACATGTCTGAAGTGCGCAGAGCATTGTAAATACAAGTTTTTCAGGTACCGTCTGCTGCGCTGCTCACTCGTCGGCTTGGAGATCTTGGAGTCTCTACATCCCGAAAGAACATGCTCGCTGCAACCCCTGTTTGACGGTGCTGGAAGTCAACTGACCGCGACATGATCACGATCGTCATCATGATCATCAGCATCAGCATCAGCATCGCCATCATCATCATCATCATCATCATCAGCAGCATCATCATCGCTATCATCATCATCATCATCGTCGTCGTCGTCATCATCGTCATCATCATCATCATCGTCATTGTCATTGTCATCGTCATCATCATCATCATCGTCATTGCCATCGTCATCGTCATCATCATCATCATCATCATCATCATCATCATCATCATCGTCATCACCATCATCATCATCACCATCGTCGTCAGTTGCCATCATCACCATCATCGTCATCATCATCATCATCATCATCATCATCATCATCACCACCATCACCATCACCATCGACCCCATTCAACATTTTTGTCCAGAGAGGGTGGGAGAGTTGATCCTTTTTGAAAATAAGTGGAAGTTAGTAAACCTTTCAACATATCATTTTTTCAGAGCGGGTGGGGGATTTGATCCCTGTTGAAGAGAAGTGGAAGCTAACAAACCATTCAACATATTTGTTCAGAGGGGGTGGGGGAATTGATCCCTTATGAAGGTTAGATTCGCCTAGGTGGTGTGGGTCGAACGCGGGGTTTGGCGCCAACATGTTTCTTTTTGGTCAAGTTGAAGGATCTTGAAGGGCTGTTGTGACAAAATTGATGCTTTCACAGCCAGAGGTTCCACCACAGAAGACGGAAGTGGGCATCAGCATCTCTTGCAGGCCAAGCAACAATAGAGAAGGATCTTCTGCACCGGCCCAAAAATGCAACCAACCTCTTACAACATCTAAAAACAAGAATGAATCGCCTGCAGTCAGGACACTGTGACAGTCGTGCATGTAGAGATTGCCATCGCCCATGTTGACGTCCAAACATTTGTTGTTGGCTTCTGTTTTCAGCAGCTCACCATCGAAGTACCACATGAGGCCTGAGCGAAATCTGCTTTTGGGTCTAGACAGTGACATGGTGAAGGCATCTGAGGAGGCACAAAACAGGACAGAGTTTTGAAACTTGCTTTGCTTTTTACTTGTTTTTTGCTGCTGGCCAAAAATAAGAGCGACAGGGAATTCCAAACCACCGCTGCTTTAAAGGTGTTCGTTGGAACCTCAAACTATACAGGGTCGGGTACATTCCCCACTAGAAAAACACCTCAACAAAAAGCCTTTCTTTGTACATGTACCCCACCAAGCCCACTTGTTTCCTTTGTTACGGCGCCATTTTAGTCAATCTTGCAAAGCTGCCAGCTGTGTTTCCACATCCCGTCGCTTCGACGTTGCTTCCAGCATCGTGCAAACACTTGCCACCGCCGACTGTCAACTGCCTACCTTAGTCATCGCAACAAGCGAATGGACTTGATTAATTTCAAGTTTTGGCGATCTCTGCAAAAAACATCAAGACATGCAGCGCTACCATAGGTTTTTCATCTTAATTTCAGAAAACATGGCCAAAAGAACCTGCATCAACCTTCATCCAGATTCATCCAGCATGATGTTATGACAGCATATGAAGTCTGCGTGGTACAACGATGTGCCACGGGGGAAGCTGTAGACAAACATAGACAAACAGTGGCTGCTGCAATGCCGCTGAGATGTGAAACAGTCTAAAATCGCAGACTTGTCAGGGTGTGAAACAGGTTGGAGAAGTGGGATCGATTGGGAGCACGTCTGCATGATCCCGAACATATCATGGCACCACGGTCCAACTAACTTTGGACATGTTCACACCAAGCCGCTGTTGTGCAAGTCGCTTCTATGAGTCCAATGCTGGGTGTTGTCGTTTGGGCAACTACCAACGAAGACATTGTTGTCACCAGGGTTCACGTCCAAGCACCGATTGTCATTCCTGGTTGCAAGAGAACTTTGATGCTGACTACTGCATCCTTTTTCACAAGGTATTCACGCGCTCTCTCTCTCTCTCTCTCTGTCTGTCTCTCTGTCTCTCTCTCTCTCTCTCTATACTTTCGAACTTGTCATGCCATGCCACGAGTCTGTGAGTGCCTAGTCTCAATTGAAAACACTGCAATGAATTATGTGTGATTGGGAGATTGGGGGCGGAGCTTGCAATCCACTGGGATGACATGACGCAACAAGAAGCACACTAGGCATCGCTGCATCCCTCGTTCTGACCAATTCCCTTGCAAACAAGTGGCCTGCTCTTCAGGAGCTTTCCATCCCAGTACCATTTCCTCAAAAGCATTCAAAAGCCACGATTCGCAACGCGCAAAAATCTGGATTTCATGAGAAGCCCCTACCCTGACAATGTTGAAGGAGGAGGGGGCAGTAAAATAAATATCGATAAATTTCAGTCCACAGCTTTGCGAACTTTTACAGCCACTAAGTGTAGCGTCCCCTGCATGCTCGTTCTAATGCTTTGCGAACGCTTCCAAACCTTGCCCTTCAGCAAGAATACCCAGAGTGCAAGCAGTATGTGTTGCTGGTGTGGCTTTGTTTGTTCCTGTGACTAATTATCTAATGGCTTCTAGTGATATCACGTGACATCTAATTTTGCCCAAGATGACTGCATTCATGCGTGCAAACAATTGCGAACATAGCATGTAGTACATGGGGATTGAAGCTTCAAGTGAAACGCCCACACACACACACGCTGAGTTTACACTCCCACTTTGCAAACACGCTCTAGACTGTTCTGACATGTTCTCACCGCTTACACTGTCTGCTAAGTGGGTCGTATGACATTAATATTCGTCAGAGTGTCTGGTTTGATCCTGAGTGGCAGTCATGTAGATTGACGTTGCCGTTTTCAGTCTGTCCTGTGCAACCCACAAGCTCAAGCAAAAGGATGCTACAAGGAACAAACATGAACAAACACGCTAATTGGTGTCAAGAAGTGTGCTTGGTCTTAACTTTGCCGTGTCCCGGTCACAATCCGACTTTTTTTGGTGGGACTGTGGATGACCGTGGGACTTCTACAAGAAAATTGCGCATTATGGAAATCATTTGACTTCTAGCCCATAGTGCGCCCGTGACAGCGTCAAAACAGGGACAGCATTGCAGACTGAAGTCATCGATAGTCATCGTTTTTTCAGAGATTTCTATGAAACCGCATCAAAGGGGAATCACGCGAATCTGCGATCGCAAAGTTTGAACAGGTCAGCTTCCGGCCTGCTCCCAGGTTGTAATCTAAGCACTTGTTGGTGTTTCCCTCCACTTTGATCTGCTCACCCTCAAAATACCATCGCTGCCAGCCTCGGCCGTGCAGTGGATGATGTAATCCGAAACAGGGGGTGTGGAAAAGTCTTCAAACCACACGGGGTGTGTCTGGGGGCTCTGTTTTCTCCTGGCCATTGCTGCCACTTGGCAATGATCATTGATTTCGCCCCTGCAGGGGCAACTACATGCAACAACAGGGTTGCGCTGAATGCTTCTGGGAAAATGCTTAAATGCTCCAGAACTGCTTTGCTGGCCTCATGTTCTGCTGAGTTGCGAAAGGTGGAAAAATGCAATCCTCAAGGTCGACAACCTTACCCATACTTTTTTCTGAATTGCTCAACCATGTGTGTGACACCCGGTGACATGTCCCTTTTGTTTTGATGGTACTTCATTCATCTCTTTTGATGTCTTCCGTTGTGCCTTTGATTGGCTGCTGTGAATGTCGGGGCATTGAAGGGTTCAGTATCTTGCTTACTTCGTGCATCCTTGTGCGTTTTAGACTTTCAGGCCACTGCAAATCTGCTGCTAGTTTTGGCAGAACATAAACCTCATGGGCTCTGCATTGGACTCTGCATGGTGTGGAATGAAAACCATGAACAAATTACATATCATTACATATCCGTAGAATTCCATAAGGTCAGTAGAGTGCAAAAAAATGTGAAGAACATCATATTTCGCATTGGCTTGTGTAGTAGCTACCGAATCATAGTCATAGCGGGAGCCCTTTTCCCACAAAGTACCTCACACCGAACGACACCATGTGTCCTTTTTGATCTTTTTAAATATTTCCTCCGCCAAATCTGCCAACATTCCCCATTCCACCATACTCACCGTGGCAAACCAGGCACTGCCATCATGACAGCCTACAGTGTAGGCGTTTCCATTGTGTGCATCCACGCAGTCAGGACTTGCTTCAGATTGCAACCTTTTCCCCTGCAGGCACTGCAAACGGCGGGTTTCAAACTGGATCGTTTGAAGTTAATTCTCGGGTAAAGTATCTCCTCGTAGCACGGAAAAACTAGACCGTCCTCGTAGAAAAGAGAGTGAAAGAGAGTGGGACGCTGTCAGGCCGTCATTTTTTAGTGTTTTTACGTGTCTTTAATATGTTTTCTGTTTTTTTTATCTCACCATTTGAAAAAACCGTCTTCTTTCTGTATCTTCCTGTTGCTGTCGACTTAATATTTTTTTGATTGTTTGCCTTACTTCTAACACTTCATGTTTACATCATGGCCCATATACTGCCTTTGCTTGCTCGAATCAGCTGAAGCTTCTGGTCTTTCAAAAATCTGCTTGGATGTTTAATTCCAAATCTTTCTCTTGTGAAACAGATATTTTTCAAATCCTTCAATTTGATTCCTTCATTGACTGTTGTCATCTTTGATTTTGTGTATATGATGGGAAAGAACATGGTAATACACTGGAAACAATGCCCCTATATAATGCTGATATAGAGAGGGAATGATGACAATACTGTACAGGTTATACATGAGCACTTTACCGGGTGACGTAAAGGTACAATGGCATTATGATGTCAACATAGTCATTATATCCTTGCGTAATGATGACAATACTCGCAATGCACCAATGCCATAATTGCAATACATTGGCAATACATTGGCAATACATTGGCAATACATTGGCAATAAGGTGACAACAATATGGAAATAAACCAACACAGATATAATGGTAGTATAGTAACAAATACATTGAGAGTAAAGCGCCGATGTCATAGTTTGGTTGCAACATACTGAAATCATGATTTGCGATAGCCATATCATTCCCTTATGATGGCCACATAGCAATATAGTTGTAAAATATTTTCCCTGTCTCTGCCAAAGGTAATTAAATGATGTAATGGCAGTGTCCAATGCCAATATAATATCAGCAAATAAACTGTATAGGCGTAATCATGCATTGGCAATGTACTGATACATTGTGGTGAAAAGATTGCAATAAACGAGAAAAATAAGTCAAGAGTAAGAAACCAAGTATTTTTCCTGGATTTCAAACTTCGATAACTTTCTAGGAAAGAACTTGAAACTGAAATACTGTAATCCAAGTAAAATTTTCAAGCTCCGAGAAGTGTCAGATGAAGATTTTGTGAAACTTCCAGAAGCTCCACATAGAGGCTCTCAAGCCTCGAAAGGCTCCACATGAAGATTTTAGGGCTCCTGAAGGCTTCAAATAAGGATTTAGGCGTTCGAAGGGGGGAGAGAAGACCAATTGTTTATATATGTTTTTTTCATTTTCCCCCTCTGGGGGTATTGCATTTAGTTTCATTTTTGGCGGCTCCTTCCCCCCACCACCCTATGGGAATGCAGTAGCCCATCACATCCCCCTCCTCTTTACCTAGCTACATTTCGAATTCCCACATCTAGTTCTAGAATCCCTGCTTCAAAAAAAGTATGATCTTGGAAATTCCTATAATGTATAAAATCTTTTCACTGATTTTATCTTGTTTATGTTATCTACCAGTAGTACCGCACAAGGCGGTGGCGCAAGTTTCAAAGATAGGAAACCTACAGGAGAGGTTGGATGCTGTGAATGATGGATGGCAGAGCGAACCCACTGATGGACCGACAAGTGGTTGGAGGCAGCGCAGGAGTTGCAGGTGCTGTTGTAATTGTAGCTGTAGATGTAGTTGTGGTTGTAGCTGTAATGTAGTTGTAGTTGTAGTTGTGGTTATAGTTGTAGTGGGAGTGGGGGTGGGAGCAGGAATTGTAGTTGTAGTGGTAGTGGTAGTTGTAGTCATAGTTGTACTGCTTCGCGCCACAACGGCGTCACTTTTTCAACATCTCGACTTCCAAAGGTAAAGTGGTCCAACAATGGTGTGCTTTTTGTATTTTGACTTAGAAATGTGCTTCACGCCACAACTGCACGCATCTGCGCGCACTTTTTTCGACATCTCAACTTCCAAGTGCGCTCCGAGCATGATGCTTTGTACCTTTTGACTTGGAAATGTGCTTCGGGCCACAAGAGCATCCACTTTTTCAACACCTCAACTTCCAAAAGTTCAAAAGTGCTCCGAGACCGTGAGTTACTTTTTACTTGGCAACGCGCTTCGCGCCACAGCGCCGTGCACTGTTTCGACATCTCAACTTCCAAAAGTGCTCTGAGCATAAGGTGTTTTGTACCTGTTGACTGGAAAATGTGCTGCGCGCCACAGTGGCGTGCAATTTCTGATCCCTCATCTCCCCAGATGGCTTCGCACCGCCTAGCGAGCCTACTTTTCGACCTTCGGGAGCCACAAAACATTGGAAAAACACAGTGCTTCGCGACTTTCCTACATTTTTCGCGCGCCTGGATCTTCTCTCTTCTGACTTCCTCCTGTCTGATCTTCTCTCTTCTGACTTTCTCCTGTCTGAGCTTCTCTCTCTTCTGTGGCTCTTCCCATCTTGGCTTTTCCATCTGTCCATCTAATCGGGAGTTTGACTTCTAAACTTCCTTCGATTAGAAGATGTGCTATCTGTATATATATATATACATATAAACTAGCTGAAACTAGATCACTGCAAAACTGGAGGCCTGATGGCGCCCCTTTCTGGAGAGTGGGACGCTGTCAGACCGTCATTTTTTCAGTGTTTTTACGTGTTTTAATATGTTGTCTGTTTTTTAACCAAAATCTTACCATGTCTGGTAGAAAACTCATGTAGCCATATGTATGAACTGCCTGTCAATGTGTCGCTAGGGCCGAATTCACTTCTTCAGAGCCACAAGATACAAATCCATCTATGCATCATGCGCCACACATTTCTATTCCTTGCAAGCAATTTAGAATGCCACATGCCACACGTATGAAGTAACTTTAACTGCAACCGCAACCAGAAGGACACTTGACGCGACACCCCAAGCCGTCTCTTCATCACCCTGTGCACAGTGCAGCTTTGAACACACAACAACAAATAATGCAGACCAATCAAAACATGATAAAACGCAGAAACGACCCCGACTGAATCTTATCAGCAGTGCCTAGCCGTGCTGGCACGGAAATTTCAAAGCACGGCCGTGACTATAGTAGGAGAGCAATGGCTATAGGAATGTCTCTGAGATGCAGAAGTAATGAAAGAGATCACCGAACGAGCACATGGTGTTTGAGATGCCAATGGAATGCCACGAAATCAGTGCCATGAAGGCATCAGTGTACGAATGAGTGCGTATATGACTGGCAAATGAATGAATGCATGCATGCATGAAGGAATGAAGGAATGCAGGAATAAAGGAAGAACTTTGCATCGCCGAGCTACCGATTCGCTAAGCCAAATCTTCTCTAAGGCACCTCTTCAATGAGCTACTGTACTTGTTCCCTGAAGCTTCTTTTCGCTGACCCACCTCTTTGAGGCACCTCTTCAACCTCTTCCCTGAGGTGCTTCTTCTCTTAGCCACTTCTTCTCGGAGCTGCCTCTTATCTGGGCCACCTTCTCTGATCTGCTTCTGCTCTGAGCTACCTCCCTTGCAGCTGCTTCTTCTCTGAGCTACCTCTCTGTAGCTTCTGTAACCCCCACCAGCTGCAATCCCTTATGGCACCAAAGTGGCGCCATGCTCGAAACGATTCAAAAGCTACCTTTGCCACAGCTGTTCCTGCAATCCTGCAAAGTGGGAGGTTCGTAGCATCACTATGCTTTCCTGCGCGCAGCCGTGCCACTGAGTTTGTCACGCGGACGCACCATCAAATCGACGCCGTTTCGGACCTAAAACCGCCCGCGATTTCAAATCCGGGACTGGTCTGACACTGCGGTCGTGGTTTTTATAACGTATTTATTTCTTAGGAAAATGGAGCTTTCACTGCAGTCCCGCGCGCATTTTCCCTACCTCGTTTCACAAGCGGCCTAAACATGAGGTGAGAAGGTGCGGAAACACAGATCGTCCCTTGGTGGCCACAGGAGCCAGGCACCTGTAAAAACCATGTGGTTTGCGCGCCCCCCATTGTTTCACAAGCAAATTCGCATGCTCCCGGACCGTTACTGTGGTCTGCCGTTTCCATTTGCCAACTGCTGTTTTTGCCTCTGTGGTTGACACACTGGTGTAAGGACTGACCATGGACATTGGTCTGTAAGTCGAAAGTTTGCGACAAAAAACTTCCTGCACTTCCTCCGGTGAATACAAATACATGTATACATACACATATACGTATACATATATTCTATATCTACATCTATATCTGTATAATTCTATACATATCTATCTATCTATCTATTTATCTATCTATCTAGATGTATAATATAGGTCTCCTCATATAAAAGGATATAAAAGGCACGAAAGGCAAATCCCCCAAATCTCTTCCTTAAATTCTTGTTTCAACTCAATGTTGGTTGATGATCTTTCATCATCTTTCTCCATTGCAGTCTTCACCCCCTAAAAGCAGCGTGCAGCAAACATGGCAATCTGACAGTCTGACATTGATACGGTGAATGAACAGAACCATGGTGTTGGAAGCAAACGGCACCATAGGTCCAAACATGAACAACGACGGGCTGAGACAGGAACAAACGGGAACACACGGGCAAATGTGGAAATTGTCTTCTTCGGTCATATTGCACAGCACATGCGTGGAGCTTTAAAATAGTTGGTCTTCAAGTGTAATTCCAAGAGGGCTCCCGATTAAGAACCAAGCATAAAGGTCTGCCTCTGTGTAACAACATCCGCAATAATATGATGACCAAGGGCATCAACTGAAATGAATCTACTGAGCCGACCGACCTGTAGCAATTGGAGCCCCGTCTCTCTCTCAAGCAGCATTCCCGCCAAGCCTTGTGATATGGAGTATCGAAAAAGAACTTTTGGTCGTCATTGGAAGAGCCTTGGGCTGCAAAGGTGCGCTGCCCCTAGAAACTAAACTGAGCTCTGATGAACGGGTAATGAATTGAGATTCAAGGCCAACACCAATAGATTTGTTGTGATCTCTCAAAGACTATAGCCTATAGATAGGATGTCTACTAGCTCAAACACAGGACAATTTGAAAGCACCTGCATATTTGCGCACCCTGACACTATGACATTCTAGTTCTAACGCCGCAGTTAGTTGGACCGCAAGTATTCGGATGGATTTCGTGGAGTCAATGAGTTTTCAATGTCATCCGCGGGAGGGGCCCCAAAGCCCACCTCCAAACAGCCCCTAAGATCTCTCTCTCTCCCTCGCTCCCTCCCTCGCGCGCTCTCTCTCTCTCTCTCTCTCTGTAGGTCATGACTCGACTCATGGGCCCATTTGAATATCAGGTCACTTCATACTTCGCAGTACCGCGTCGGTCCACAGAAAGTGTCTTACATAATGGTTTGTTGTTGCATGGCTGCATGACCTGAGAAGGACGCGACGAAAGCCAGGAGTGCGGAGCGAAGGAATAAAGCGAGCGAAAGGAGGGAGACAGAAATGGCGCGGTGTGGCGGTGGCGCTAGTAGCCAAATGCGTCGCGGTCCCATTGGTGAGGTTGCAAGATGTTGCAAGCACATACCTGGCCCTACAAGGCTCCGGAAAGGAACGCTCAGTCTGTTGCTTTGGCTTGGGAGGCCCAACCATCCATAGAAATGGAGAAGCCAGTGATGTGTCAGTGTTTTAGAAGCGCAAGTATGACAGAAATGCTCCCTTGCCAGTGCGCTCAGCGAGGAAGTTGAGCAATCACAGCGACGCTCCATGGCTGCCTTGCCCACCTTACCTTGGCAATTCTCATGCGGTAATGCCCTGCTTTGGAAACTCTTTTCCTTCGTTTCACCCTGCCTGAGAAAATGCGTTCGGACTGACAGGCCCCCAAGTTGACCCGACTCTTATGTATATAGAGAGAGAGAGACAGAGACGGACAGGGATATTGACATGCAACTAGCCAAGATGCCAAGAAGCTTCCCTTCCAGAAAGAGCGGTGCGGCGGTGACTTTTTCGTGGCCAAGTGTGACACCATGTGACACCCAAAGACGAAACTCAGATACAGCGAGGCGTGGCTAAACTTCAGTTAGTGGCTTGGCGCCCCGAAAGTCAAGGCCTAATCATCCAAAAGCACGAGCCCTCCAGAAGGAAGGGCGGATGACTTTCAGGTCACAGGACTATGTGCAAATCGCCGCGCTTGCCCTGATTTGCACGATGTAAAATGTACCAAAAACGCTTTCTAGACCAATAGTCTTATGCGTCCTCACATCTAGTCAATATTTAGCCCTGAAAGTAAAAAACTTAACGCCCCAAAACCAACCTCTGTGCATTATCAAGCTCACCTGGGGTAAAGGCTAAAATTTTTGCAGGGGGCAACCCTAGACCTTCCGAACCCCAAGAATTGCCCCAATAGGATGCCTTGTTTCCCAAACTGATCCAGAAGATGGGGCGGATGAATTTCAGCTTACAGAGCTTACAGGGCCTAGCACAGATTGTATACACCAATCATGTTTGGCATTGTTTCAAAGCCTACATCTGTCCATTATCTTGTCCTTCAACTCCTTTCACGGCCAGCTGAGGTAGATGTTAACATGGACCGTCGGCACCCTGAAACGATGCGCAAAAGGAAGCCTTGTTTCCGACCCGAGGGCCAGACCACAGGGGCAAGAAAGACAGGTATATCGGTATATCACGTATCTGATATCTTGAAAATACATTGGTTCTCATCGAAGTTTTTGTGCTTCTAAATCGCCTCAGGAGGCAGGTATATTGAATATACCTAGGTTCTCATCTCTGTTTTTGTGCTTCTAAATCGTCTCAGGAGGCAGGTATATTGAATATACCTAGGTTCTCATCTCCGTTTTTGTGCTTCTAAATCGCCTCAGGAGGCAGGTATATTGAATGTACCTTGGTTCTCATCTCCGTTTTTGCCCGTCTAAATGGTCTCAGGAGGCAAGTAGATTGAATATACCTTGGTTCTCATCTCCGTTTTTGTGGGTTTAAATGGTCTCAGGAAGCAAGTATATTGAATATACCTTGGTTCTCATCTCCGCTTTGTGCTTCTAAATGGTCTCAGGAGGCAGGTATATTGAATATACCTTGGTTCTCATCTCCGTTTTTGTACTTCTAAATGG
This sequence comes from Symbiodinium sp. clade C Y103, assembly GCA_003297045.1. Taxonomy (NCBI): domain Eukaryota; class Dinophyceae; order Suessiales; family Symbiodiniaceae; genus Cladocopium; species Cladocopium sp. clade C. The sequence continues at coordinate 60,572 of BGPT01001531.1, forward strand.
TCTCAGGAGGCAAGTATATTGAATATACCTTGGTTTTCATCTCCGTTTTTGTGTTTCTAAAAGGTCGCAGGAGGCAAGTACATTGAATATACCTTGGTTCTCATCTCCGTTTTTGTGCTTCTAAATGGTTTCAGGAGGCAGGTATATTGAATATACCTTGGTTCTCATCTCCGTTTTTGTTGGTTTAAATGGTCTCAGGAGGCAAGCATTTTTGAATATATACCTTGGTTCTCATCTCCATTTTTGTGCTTCTAAATAGTCTCACGCGGCAGGTATATTGAATATACCTGGGTTCTCATTCTATTCCTGTGTGTCCAAAGGTTTCAGGAGGCAAGTACAATGAATATAGCTGGGTTCCCGTGTTCGTTTTTCTGTGTCTAAATGTTTTCTCAGGAGGCAGGTATATTGAATATACCTTGGTTATCATCTCCGTTTTTGTGCTTCTAAATCGCCTCAGGAGGCAGGTATATTGAATATACCTTGGTTCTCATCTCCGTTTTTGTGCTTCTAAATGGTCTCAGGAGGCAGGTATATTGAATATATATCTTGGTTCTCATCTCCGTTTTTGTGCTTCTAAATCGCGTCAGGAGGCAGGTATATTGAATATATATCTTGGTTCTCATCTCCGTTTTTGTGCTTCTAAATCGCGTCAGGAGGCAGGTATATTGAATATACCTTGGTTCTCATCTCCGTTTTTGTGCTTCTAAATGGTCTCAGGAGGCAAGTATATTGAATATACCTTGGTTCTCATCTTCGTTTTTGTGGGTTTAAATGGTCTCACGAGGCAGATATATTGAATATACCTTGGTTCTCATCTCCTTGTTTGTGTTTCTAAATGGTCTCAGGGGGCAGGTATATTGAATATACCTAGGTTCTCATCTCCGTTTTTGTGCTTCTAAATCGCCTTAGGAAGCAAGTATGTTTTAATACCGTGGTTCTCATCTCCATTTTTGTGCTTCTAAAGGGTTTCAGGAGGCAAGTATATTGAATTTACCTGGGTTCTCATCTCCGTTTTTGTGTTTCTAAAAGGTCGCAGGAGGCAGGTACATTGAACATACCTGGGTTCTCATCTCCATTCTTGTGCTTCTAAAGGGTCTCAGGAGGCAAGTATATTGAAGATACATGGGTTGTCATCTTCGTTTTTGTGTGGTGAAAAGGTCTCAGGAGGCAGGTATATTGAATATACGTGGGTTTTCGTTTTCTGGCGTTTAAAGGGTTTCAGGAAGCAAGTATATTGAATATTATACCTGGGTTCTCATCTCCGTTTTAGTGCGTCTAAATGGTCTCAGAAGGCAAATATAGTGACTGTCGCTGGGTTCCCACCTCCGTTTTTCTTGGTCTCAAAAGGCATGTCACCAGGTTTGAAAAACAGGCAACCTATACGAGAGGTTGGTTCTGTGAGTCATAGATGGAAGAGCGAAACCATTGATGGACGGACAAGTGGTTGGAGGCAGCGCAGTGTAGTTGAAGTAGTTGTGGTGGTGGTGGTGGTGGTGGTAGTAGTAGTAGTAGCAGCAGGAATAGTAGTAGTAGCAGGAGTAGGAGTAGGAGTAGGAGTAGTAGTAGTAGTAGTAGTAGTAGCAGCAGGAGTAGTAGTAGTAGCAGGAGTAGGAGTAGGAGTAGTAGCAGCAGCAGCAGTAGTAGTAGTAGTAGTAGTAGTAGTAGTAGTCGTAGTCGTGGTAGTGGTAGTGGTAGTGGTAGTGGTAGTGGTAGTGGTAGTGGTAGTGGTAGTGGTAGTGGTACTGGTAGTGGTAGTGGTAGTGGTAGTGGTAGTGGTAGTGGTAGTCGTAGTGGTAGTAGTAGTGGTAGTAGTAGTAGTAGTAGTGGTAGTAGAAGTGGTAGTAGTAGTAGTAGTAGTAGTAGTAGTAGTAGTTGTTGTTGTTGTTGTTGTTGTTGTTGTTGCTGTTGTTGTTGTTGTTGTTGTTGTTGTTGTTGTTGTTGTTGGTGTCACGTACTCTCGGTACCCGGCAACGCTGCACGTTGTTGCCCGAGGTATATTGGGGTTGGGGTGGGGTTGGGGTGGGGTGGGGCGGGAGGGGGTGCAATAACGTTCCTGTGTCTTGCGTTCAAATTGATGCTACGTTGATGCTACATTGAGGATACGTTGATGATACGCTGATGATACGTTGATGAGACGTTGATGATACGCTGATGCTACGGTGAGGGTGGGGTGGGGTTGGGGGGGTGGGGTGCAATAACGTTCATGTGGCCTGCGTTCAAGTTGATGCTACGTTGAGGGTAAGTTGCGGATACGTTGATGGTACGTTGATTATACGTTGCGCCACAGCGCGTGCACTTTTTCCACATGTGTGAATCCAAAAGTGCTCCGAGACCCAAAGTTTTTAACACTTTTGACTGCCAAATGTGGTTCCTGCCACAACGGCGTGCACTTTTTCAACATCTCAACTTCCAAAAGTGCTCTGACCCTGAGGCATTTTGCGTTTTTACTTCCAAATGTGCTTCGCGCCACAACACCGTACACTTTTTGGCCGTCTCAATTTCCAAAAGTGGTCCGGGTGTGTTCTTTTCATGTTGACTTCGAAATGTGCTTCGTGCCACAGCGCGTGCACATTTTCCACATGTGTGAGTCCAAAAGTGCTCCAAGACCCCAAGTTTTTAACACTTTTGACTGCCAAATGTGCTTCGTGCCACAACGGCGTGCACTTTTTCAACATCTCAACTTCCAAAAGTGACCTGACCCTGAGGCATTTTGCGTTTTTACTTCCAAATGTGCTTCGCGCCACAACGGCGTGCGCTTTTTCAACCTCTCAACTTCCAAAAGTGCTCCAAGAATGGTGTGTTTTGACACTTTTTACTTCAAAATGTGCTTCGCGCCACAGCGCCGTGCATGTCTTGATCTCTCATCTGCCCAAATGGCTCTGCGCCCGCTCTAGCAGTCTACTTTTCGACTCTCCGTAGCCACATAAAATTGGAAAAATAAATTGTTTCGCGACTTTCCTACCTATTCGCGCGCCTGCATCTTCTGACTTTCTCCTGTCTGATCTTCTCTCTTCTGACTTTCTCGTGTCTGAACTTCTCTCTTCTGTGGCTCTTCCCATCTTGGCTTTCCATCTGTCCATATTGTCGGAAATTTGACTTCTAAACTTCCTTCGATTGTAACTATACCTGGGTTCTCATCTCCATTTTTGTGCTTCTAAAGGGTCTCAGAAGGCAGGTATATTTAATATATCATTCTGGGTTCTTGTGGGTTTGTCCATTACCTTGTACCAAAACTCCTTACACGGCCAGCTTAGGTAAAGGTTAACATGGATCGTCGGAACTTTAAAACGATGCGCAAAAGGAAGCCTTGTTTTTGACCCCAATAGCCGGACCAGGGGGAATGGATACTCCACTGTCACTCACTAGTCGCACGGTACATGACCCTCAAAAAGTGCTCATTGGCACACACAAAACACCAGCCAATTTTGAGTTTTGTGGTCCTGCTCGCCAGACCTGCCCCCAGACCCCTGAAGCTCACTATGTTCGCAATAATAACTTCAGCCTAGCCTGCCGGCTGGCTTTCCTAGTAATGGTGATCCTTTGTTTAGATTCCCTTACCATATTGATTGTAATACTATCATGTACTATCTGCAAAGACTACCTGGAAAAGAAAGCGCTGCCAGCTCAAAACTCACTCTTTGCTGCCCAGGCCACAGTCAGCACCGAAAACGTTGTTGTCACTGGACTGCCAGTACCAGCATTTGGACATGTCGTGTACTACCTGCAGTCACACGTGTCTGCTCGCTCTGGCAAGAAACACCCATGAAACATGTTGTATAGGTGAAAGATGGTGAAAGGATAGCATGCCACTACAACCGGAAACAGCGAAACATGCCGCACAAATCTGTACAAGTAAGGACGGCAAGCCTGCAAGGACTATGCGTCCCTGCGTGCGTGTCTGTTTGAGTGCAGTCGAACCAGCAATTAAAGCAAGAATGATGGATGGGACACAAAGTACAAGTATTTGAGTGACTGAGAGTCAAAGTGACTGATTGATTGAAATGACAATTAACATTAACATATACTACTTGCTCCGACGCCCCTCTGCAGCTAGCATTGGAGCTGCATCAAGATCATCCAATTCAAACCATGCCACAACATACTCCAAGGATATCAAGGCTCTACAAGAAACTACAACATACTCAACATCCGCGTTACAATGGCTCCCAAAACATCTCAAAACTTTGTCATGATGGTGGCTGCTTCCGAGAAAGATTCGACAACCACAGCATGGCGGAAAGTCTTCAAGAGGATCAAGAGGAGGGTTGAAGATGGCCCCATCTACCCGGTAGGATTCAAGCAATGTGGCCTTCCACTGGAACGGCCAGATTGACATACATTCACATGTTGATCGAAGATGCTTCATAGTTCTTGGCTAGATGCTGAGGCGGTCTGACCTATTGCCCCCCGCTCCCAGATGTTCCCAGCCTTTAGCTGCTCACCAGACCACACAAATTTCTGATTGTCGCCACTATGGCAAGAATGAAAGTATATATCCGAAGTGCCTGAGCAAAAATGTCAATCAGTTCGCAAACATACTGTAGCCAAACATACTGCATTGTTTTTTTAGTGAAAAGGACTGGGCTGGATCAGTACAGTAACGAAGTAGCTCTTCCAAATTCAATAAATCATTGCCAGGGTGCTGGGGTGGTAGTCCAAACACAGGCTGTGGTCGTAGTCCGTTTTCAAAACAGCTCCGTCAAACCAAAACAACTGGTTCTTACCATGATGACAAGGGTGCATCTTGACCTGGCTCGACAGGCGGGCATTGGAGCGAACCCTGCCCTTGTCGTTGATAAATACTGCTTGCTGATTGCATCATATCATATCATATCCCATATCAGTCTGGTCTATCTTTAATGTCCAATCCGCTAGAAGCAACGTGATGGTTTTCGACACTGGCAACATCTGTTTCAGGTTGTGATGGCACAAGGCGCTTCAGCATGCACTGGCTCCAGTGTCTTCGATATCGCTTTTCCACAAACCACTGACTTTGAACTGTGATCATGGCGTTGAAACATCTCTCATCACCTAAATTAATCAGATTACATCGCGCAGTTTAATAAGGTTTCATAAGATTGGAACACATCCTCTGCCGACAGACCTGCCCCTGCCCCTAAAGGTTCTTCCCCCTCTGCCCAAACCATGAAGGCAACCTGCACTGTTTGCCGAGCAACGAGTTTGGTTGCAGGGTCCATGTCCAAACACATCGAAGGATCCTTTCTGCTCTTTATTCGCAGCGCAATCCTGAAACCATGGCACGCTGTTCTAAATAGTGCTGTGAGAGCCCCTGGCAAAATTCACCTGTGCCACTTGGTCACTTTGAATCAGCGGTCAAGAACCAATTGCAAGCAAAAGGGTTTTGGATGATTTGGTTAAATTTAGCGCTATCTAGCACAAAGGCTTTGAATGCAAACCCGTTCCTACTTTGGAACCCTTGTGAAGGGCTTTCGGTGGCTGGTACAGCAAGGTATTTATAATTTATACATAATCCAGGTGGAGCAGGTTTCCCTAATATAGACGCTTGCGTTACAAGTTAATTACAGAATTAAGTTACATAAGTTGTAAACAAATATTCTGACTCTGAAAATGCTGAGTGTTCGGCGCCAAAGAGTTGTGTGGCTTCGTGGGTCTTTGTGGGAGGAAACCGCCGTGTGAAAACTGCAAATTCTGCATTCAAACAAACGTGTTGGAAAAACAGACTGTAAGATTTAGCCTGTGTTGGGTCAGGGTCTACATGGACTGAAAGTCCCTTACAATCTCTACTGCCAGCTGCTGCCAGCTAGTTTTTGGCATTTGAGCCTGTTGAGCCGATGCTGAACGTATTTTGGGCCAATGTCAGGCCTATGTTGTGATTGTCTTGCGCATTTGTCATGTTCGGTTTATGTTCAGCCAAGCTGGCCTGAATGAAGGTACAAGTACTTGTTCAGTCAGCAAGGTGAGTTTTCAATGAAAAATGGTCCTCCCTCGCTAAGACGCTAGATTACACAACCGTAAGTGTTTGCCCATCCCTAGCTAAAGCTACAGAGACTGCAATTACTAGTGCTCAATACTGCTCAATGTGTCTTTCAAATCAAGAATCAGCACCTTTGCTGAGGTTTGGAAATCAGCCGTGGATTGTTGCAAATCTTCGTGAATTGGGTAAATCCAACCGCTCACCTCCACCCTTTTGCAGGATAACACAAAATAAGTGGAAAAGCAATCCAACGCCGGCATCCAAAATTCCACGTTGGAATGTCACGGTGGTTTTCTTCGATCTCAATTTCATCCAACTCCTTCATCGTGACTCGTTTGATTCACAAGATCTCAGCAAACCAACAACTGTCACATGAATCATTTGCTTGCCGTCAACCTGGAGGTTCTCCCCATGGCCATCTACCGTGGTCACATTTGCGACAGCCTGAGTGACTCTCTGATTTTGCTTAGCGTCTTCCAATTGAATTGCTGATTTGCACCACTGTGGCACCTCAGGAAAAAAACAACACCCAGAACTCCAGAACTCCACTGATGGTAGGAGAAGAAGAACATCTTCTAAAGACACAAACGCACACCATCACACTGTTTGAAAGGGAACCAGCGTCCAAAGGATAAATGTTAAAAGGAGATGACAGGTGGTTGTAGCTGGATCAATTTGGATCTGCGCTTCAGGCTGATGAGACACCCAATCAAACGGGTCTGAAAGGACCATGTCATTGTGCCCTGTAACGTGAACAGCGTGGTAGCAGCAGTACGAACAATTTTCATCAACTTTCGGCTTTCAGTGACCGCCGGTGACCGCTTGCAGGTACACCAGAACCTCTCGAAAATCACTACCATCTTCTCCATGAGTATGGTATAGTATAGCTATTTAGCTAGAGTTCCGCATGAATTCCTCTCTGTTGCAACTCCTGTGGCGCTTGGAACTACTTTTGGCTCAATGCCTGATGTTGTGTAATTACTAGCAAACTGTTGAGAAACAATGTTGGATATTTAACATTCTCTCTCTCCCCCTCCCTCTGCGTCCCCCTATTCCTGCTTTCCTCCCTCCCGGCGTTTATCACAACATCAAACCCTCAGGAAATGTTCTCAGCATCTCTGGACAAAGGCACGTGTGCATGTAAAGGTTCTTCCCGTTGCCAGCATTGTAGTCGACACATTTAGCTGACCCCCACTTGCGATTGTGAAGGCGATGGCCATCCCAGTAGAAACGCTGATTATCCTGATTCTGAGAACATCTGATAACCTAAATACCATTTGAGGAGACGGGGACAATCCCACTTTCTTGTATGCAAACTAAATAGGGTTCTGGTAAAAATGGTCCGACACACGTTGACAAATGAGATCTGCAAGACCTTCACCTCCGATGCATTGAAGGCCGCAAATCCAAACAGTAGATGCAGCTGTGAGTGGCCATCTGACTCAAAAGGCTGGTTTCAATTTCCGAAGTTTGAAGCCGTGCTGAGCGCACATGGTTCTCTGAGCAAGTAAGGTACGAGTAGAAAAATGAATAAACAAGAAAAGGCAAACAAGGGACACACGCGCACACACACACATACATACATCGAGTATGCATCGAGATATAAGGTGTCAAGGATGTCAAGGTCACCTGAGCAGCACGTGTTGCGCAAGATTATATAATGTGATTCCAAAGCTGTCCGCAAGGATTTTGCCCAAGCTTCCCCGTTGTGGCAGGGGTAGACGTACAAGTTACCATCTCCATTCTCGTCCAAGCATTCACCATTCAGTTCAAGCCTGGATGGAATCGATGCAAGACATGGAAAAGGATCGGACAAAGGCAAGAACATGTACAAAGTCTTTTTTCGAAAGAATCAAAACCGACAAAACAGTCCAACCTCGGTGCAGTTGACTTGACAAGTGTTTTGTTCCCGAGAGCGTCTGCGAAGGGTTTTCGTAAAAAGGGAGCTGCGTTATTACATCTTCGATTCATATCTTCACATCTGCACATCTTATTATACATCTGCGCATCTTCACATCTGCATATCTTCACATCTGCACTTCTTCACATCTGCATGCCTTTCTCTCCTCTCTCCCTTCTCTTTTCTGCTAATGTCTATTTCTTTCTGAAGACGGGCAGTGCCAGCGAGGAATCACGAGATGCAACCCTTTCGCACGAAATGAGGTGCGTTCGGAAAAAACCGCGGTAAAATTGCGATTTATCTTGGTCTCACGCAACCCTTACGCACGAAATGAGGTTCGATCGTCAAAAACTGCGGTAAAATTGCGATTGTCACAGGTCTCGCGCAACCCTTTCGCACGAAGTGAGGTTCGATCAAAAACTGAAGTAAAATTGCGATTGTCACAGGTCGCGCGCAACCCTTTGGCACGAAATGAGGTTCGATCGTCAAAAACTGAGGTAAAAATGGCGGTTTTTGAGGGGTCTACGGGAGTCTACAGCAGGTTCCCATGCATAATGGGACGTTTTGAGTTTTGCAATTGTTTACAGTCGTTCAAAAAGTGACCAAAACTGCAGGAAAATTGTGATTTTGACGAGTCTACAGCGGGTTCCCATGCATAATGGGACGTTTTCTGTCTTGCAATTGTTCAAAAGTGTGAAAGACTGAGGTAAAATTGCGATTTTGAGGAGTCTACACAGGGTTCCCAAGCATAATGGGACGTTTGGTTTGTAAGTGTCTATGTGGAAAGGTCCTTGTGTCTAAAAGTGTTTGTGTGTAAAAGGGCGTGTGTGTGTGTGTGTGTAAAGGCGTCTGTGAGTAAAAGTGTCTGTGTGTAAAAGCATCTGTGTGTAAATGGTCTGTGTGTAAAGGTTTCTGTGTGTAAAAAGGTTTGTTTGTAAAAGCATCTGTGTGTAAAAGGGTTTGTGTGTAAAAGCGTCTGTGTGTACAAGCGTCTGTGTAAAAACGTGTGTGTGTGTGTGTAAAAGTGTCTGTGTGTAAACGGCGTCTGTGTGTGTGAGGGTCTGTGTGTAAAAGTGTCTCTTTGTAAAGGTGTTTGTGTGTAAAAGCGTCTCTGTGTAAAAAGGTCTGTGTGTAAAAGCGTTTGCGTGTAAAAGCATCTGTGTGTGCAAGTGTCTGTGTGTAAGAGGGTCTGTGTGTAAAGTTGTCTGTGTGTAAAAGGGTCTGTGTGTAAAAGTGATTGTGTGTAAAAGGGTCTGTGTGTAAAAGCGTCTGTGTGTAGAAGCGTTTGTGTGTAAAAGTGTCTGTGTGTAAACGGCGTTTGTGTGTAAAAGTGTCTGTGTGTAAACGGCGTCTGTGTGTAAAAGGGTCTGTGTGTAACAGGGGTTTGTGTGTGAGAGCGTCTGTGTGTAAAAGTGTGTGTGTGTGTGTCTAAGAGTTTGTGCATAAAAGCGCCTTGTGTCAAAGCGTCTGTGTGTAAAGGGTTTCTGTGTGTAAAAGCATCAGAAGTGTGCAAAAGCATCTCTGTGTAAAAGTGTGCTTGTCGTAAAGTTTCTGTGTGTGAAAAGGATTTCTGTGTGAAAGCATCTGTGTGTAAAAGGGGTTTGTGTGTAAAAGGGTCTGTGTGTAAAAGGGGTCTGTGTGTACAAAACGTCTGTGTTGGAAAGTGCGTGTATGTGAAAATTGTTTTGTGTGTAAAAGCGTCCGTGTTTAAAAGTGTTTACGTGTGTCAAAGGCGTTCGTGTCTAAAAGTGTCTTTAACAAGAGTCTGTGTGTGGCAAGGGTCTGCGTGCAAAAGTGTCTGTGTGTAAAAGCGTCTTGTGTGTAAATGCGTTTGTCTGTGGGTAACTGGGGTTTGCGTGTAAACAGTTCTGTGTGTAAAAGGGTTGTGTGTGTGTAAATGGTTGATTCACGGTTTGGATGCGCAAAAGTGACTGTGTGCAAAGCGTTTGGTGTCTTTAAAGCATTGATTTCACTTACATGGCATCAGTGTGTGCCTTACTTCTGTTTGTCTCGACATCTTTGGGTGAAAAAACGTTTGCGTGTAAAAAAGGCGTTCTATGAAAGCAAGGTGTCTAGTGATAGACTTCTATGTATGAAAATAATGCGGGTTGTCATTCGCGAGTAGTGAGATGTGTGGTCACCGATTTCTCGTGTCTGGGTCGTGTTTGGTTCTGTGTATAAAATTATATCCGTGGAAAAGCGTATGCGTGTAAAAGCGTCTGTGTGTAAAAGGGTTTAAAATAGTCTGTGTGTACAAGTGGAGTTGTATAAAAGAGTGTAAAAGAGTTTGTGGGTAAAAGCGTTTGTGTGTAAAGGTGTTTGTGTGTGTGAAGGTGTTTGTGTGTAACAGGGTTTTCTCTGCAAAGATGTTCGTGTATAAATGTTTCTGTCTGAAAAGATTATGTGTAAAAGCGTCCGTTTGTAAAAGTGTCTGTGTAAAATAAGTGTCTGTGTGTAAAAGCATCTATGTGTAAAAAAGGCTCCGTGTGTAAGCATCCATGTGTGTAGGCTCAGATGGTTGGTTACTGGAGTTGGTTTCATCATCGGGTTGACAAGATTCTTTAGAAACCCCCAGCCGTAGATCGAAAAGTTGGAAATATTATGGCCCATGCCTAAGGGGTATACCTCCGTCAATATACCTCAGAATGAAATATTTGCAACTATTTGCATTTCAAAATCCGCAGTGCAGTTTCGATTGTGCCAGGAGATTCCAGGAGAGGACTTCATCGGATCTTCACATCTTCACCGCTTCACATTTTCACATCCTGACATCTTCACCTCCTCATCAACACATCTGCACATCTTCTCATCCTCACATCCCCACATCTTCAAAACATCAAAACATCTTCACATCCTCACATCTTCACATCTTCGCATCATCACATCCTCACATATTCATCACATCCTCACCTCTTTCACATACTGACATCTTCATATCTTCACATCCTCGCATACTCGCATCTTCACATCTTCCATGTGCCAAAAACTGATGTAAACACATCTTCCAATCAAAGCTACATATCAACACGCCTTTCACAACATGTTTACAACATCTCTTCTTCTTTGCACCTTTTACATTCATCATGTATTTCTTCATTTATGTTTCATGCTTTACGATCTTCACAATTACACATCTCACTATACTTCTATTCGCTCTCGGGCCATCCGTCGTCTAGTTTCAATTGATTTGGTGGGAGCGCGTGACGATATGTCGCATGTGCAGCATGAGAAGGCACAATGGACTCTTGTTTATAGATCTCAGCCAGCAGATTCTTGGTGCTTGTCTGCCTGTACTTGTAATTGCAGTCCGAATTAAGTGCAGCCGCAAAATTGTGTTACTTTGCTTCGTGTGATCCCCACCATGAAATATGTTTTGACATCTACATATATTTTATTTGGCGTTGCTATCTGACATTCTTTCTGACATTGCATCTGGCATTCTATCCGGCACACTCTCTCTCTCTCTCTCTCTCTCTGGCATTCTATCTAGCAGTTGGCTTGACCCAACCTACCTGACCTTCTTCATGGTAATCTATCTGGCGTTGCATCTGGCATCCTATCTGGCAAAAGGTTCGGGCCCGGAAGCCCCAGAGAGCTGGCGAGCTCGCCCTTTGTGTCCGGGTGTCCGGGTGTGTGGGTGTTGTGGGTGTTGTTGTGGGTGTTGTTGTGGGTGTTGTTGTGGGTGTTGTGTTTGTGTGTGTGCCTGTGTGTGCGAGCTGTGTGTGTGTGTGCGTGTGGCTGGGTCTGCGGGAAGTTCTGTTGAAATCTAGAGGCCCTCACCTGGCAGGTGGGGAAAAAAATGGGAAAACACGATCTCGCTCACAAAAAGGAGAATAGACTGGAAGCCGGTGTATAAAGAGAAGTGTCCTGGCTTAAAGTCTGTTCATGCTGTACATGGTTGGCAGAAAACCAAGTAATTAATTGAAACTGCCACATCGCACCACTGATAATCAAACATGCAAGTGCAATCAGTGCAATCTCTTCTTCTTTTTGCAGATAGGAGTCTTGATCTGTTCTCCGTCAAAATACCATCTCTGATTTGTACCATCTGCACAGCCTAAGGATGACACTGCAAACAAAGAAGATCAATCAACCACCGCTTGAGTTTCATCTCAGGGGTTCAAAGAGGGCAAGCTTGCGCACCTCAAGCGTTCATTTGTTGAAATCTCCAGCGATCGTTTTGTCACTTCATCCGTGTTTTTAACGTCTCTTCAAGGTCTCCCTGCGGACACACACAAAATATCAAGTCAGCGACTGTGCAAATACACGTTCTTTGTGCCGTCCAAGTTTTGATCCCAACCTTGCGTCCAAGATAAGTGGAGCGACAATGACAATGGGAGCAGGAAGCAGATGCCGTGGATTTCATTCTGTGGGAAGGAGCAGTAAAGATGCTCACCCACTCACTTTCATTTATGTGATGTCATTTGTATTCATTTGTTAAATCATGAAAAGATATTGGCATACACACGCAAATGTGCAGGCCTACACGCATACACGCGCAAACATGCAGACACAATACAACAGCTGCCAAAGCACACAAGCCGTCTTGCATGTTCGAGATCATGGCGTGAGGCAGCGGTGCTGGGATGTCGTGCATACTCCACCTCCTGGTGCCGAAGCAAGGCAAGTCACATCTGGTTTGTGGCAAGACGGAAGTGAGACATTGACACACTGCCAAAGCTGTGTCAAGGCTTGGTATCCAGCACCCCAACATTGGCCTTAATGCAGGAATTGAACGCTTTTGAATCTCATTGCAGATCTTACAGATTCTTACAGACTGCATCGCCGGGTCCCGTCACATTTTTGCAAAACAAAACCACGTAGTGACGCAGTCAATGTTACAAAAGACTGACTGACAACCTCCACCTTGAAGCAGGCACCAATGACAAAGACATGTGTATATATATATATATTACATACAATTATAATCCCCGTTGAAATTAGGGGGGAGAGGTCCGGGCCACTAGTTGTAGGTACATTCTGGTTGCCTCCAACCCCCCACCACTACAGAAACCATCACCAGGCTCAAAATTATTTCCTTACAAAAAGCAAATTAAGTTGGATACAAAAAGGTCAGTCACCGATCCAAAGGCTTGAAAGAGCACCAGCATCGGCTCATCAAAACTAAGATGTTCTTTTTGTAGCTAGCCAATTTTGCTGCCAAAGCCGCGTCCTTTTATCTGAGTCCGGGGACACGAGGTCTGTTCCACGGGTTCTTTTTGTACTCTAACCTACTCCCTACGGCTGACCTACCCTGTCATAGCTTTGCTATGCCACCCATTGCAATATCAGTCCACCAAATCAACAGTCAAGATCTGAGGCAAACCCACCAAAATACACGAAATAGTCATGAAACCCATATTCTGAAGGTGTTTGAGCATGTAATGTGCAACAAAAAGGCAGCCAGGAAAGAGAATAGAAAAAAAAACGCAATCTCTCCGCTACAAATAGGGAAGGGCCGCGTGCAGACACTACAAAAAATGATGTTTATCTTGCATGTCAAGATTTGCTGGTCACACACCATCCTTCTTGACAAGCATGTTTGAGGATTCTTCATAGTCGAAAGGGCAGCGCAAAGCAGGAATACAAAATCATGAGGCAAACCACCAAATACACGAAATAGTCATGAAACCCACTTCATCAACGTGTCTGAAAGTGTAATGTGCAACAAAAAGGCAGCCAGTAAAGACATAGGGAAAAAAACGCGCAATCTCTCTGCTACAAATAGGGAAGGGCCGCATTTAGACACTGCAAAAAGTGATTCTATCTTGCACTGGTAAGCCTGACTGCCATGCAACCATCCTTTTCAATGAGTCTTGCTGAGGTGTTTTTTGCTGAAGAGGAAGCAACCCAAAGCATGAATGCATGAATGCAAAATAGAGAAACCCGCGCAATTCAAAATTGAGAAACACCCTACCATCCTTTTTCAAGGGATGAAGGGCTTGCAATGTATATCATCATCTTGCAAGGAACAGTGCGGGCAGCCGAAAGCTACCTAGAAGGGGCGAGATGCAAGAATTTGACAAGGTGGCGTGAGTCATGGCTGTCTGTTACAAAAAAACTTCTGCACATCCACTTCACGCAGCTTTATGCATCCGCGTATGTAGGTGGTACAAAACGGAGAGGCTACAAAAACAAAACCAACCTTGCTACAATTTGGTTTAACCATCCTTCGGTAGTCTTAGATAGGCATCTCAACTTATACATCCATAAGCTCTACAAAAACCAACCTCCAACCTAGCCAAACTATCGAAAATAGATAGGATACAAAAAGATGGGGGCCTAACCTCTTGGACTAGGTACAAACAGGCTTGGAAAATACATTTTGTACGGGACTTAAGTCCTACCTTTTCGTAGTGGAAATTTCAACGGGGATCAATTATACGTACACTTATTGTCAACAAGAATGAAGGCAAGCAACGGACACACACACACACACACCTTTCACACAAAGACTTCACTTTCTTGGATCTTGTTTCAACATATGGACCTAAATGAAAGGCTCAACTCTTGCGTACAGTACTATCAACCACGGGATTCTTGCGAGACCGTTTTTCGATGGATTCGACTTCATTCATTCTGGACTCTTCTGTAGTGGACCTAAGCTGACAACCCATCCATACCCTGCCTAGATGGGGAATTGGGACAGTTGCCCATGTACACGTTGCCAGTGTGTGGACTCCAATCCACACATCGGTCATCATGCCTGACCAAACAAGAATGCTGCACTCTAGTTGCATTGAACCAACATACTTTCCCCAAATGAACACATTTTGATACAGTTTGTACGTTTTGGACCGCAACTCTTTGTCAAAACTAAAAACCAAACTTCCACTGGAGAAATAAACACAGATCCGACGAGGTATATGCGCAATCATGCACATGCACTTTCCATGATTAACAAGCACGCCACTATGGAAAATGGCAACCTTGAAATGCTTTGAAGGGACATGCAGTGACAAGTTGTGAAATGCACCGCAAGATACGTTTTGCAATCTTTACATGGCAACGTCAGAGGTCTGAATGCAAGATCTATCCCTAAACTGACCAGCTAGACCGACCTCATTCCAAGTCCATGGCGCTGCCAGCTCTTCACAGTCTCCCTTGTCTGCCCTGTCTGCCCTGCCGGTTGGCCTGCTCTTCAAGTATTGCCCATCCCAGTAGTACTTCTGGTTGTTTCCGCTGTGACAGGTGTGCCTCAGAAGCCCAGACTTTTCACAAGCAGCAAGAAACAACAGATCCAAGATCTTATATCCCAGGTACACGCACTCCGTGTACGTATATAGTCTATAGTACTGTATATACATCATATTACAAAATATATCAAAATATTATAAACATTGCATTTTATTGCATTGGGTTGCGTTCGCGTTGCATTGCCCCACCTTACATCGCATGTACACACTACATGAACCACCAGTGGACAGTGGAGAAAGAAGCTTCACAACAGAAGAAGCGCAACACGCTTGGGACAGCTCCACATGGCCGAAATTTCTCCCGGTAACCCGTCGGTTTCTTTGCCGCTGCTACTGGCAAACTGTAAATTTGACAGCAAACATGCATCTCTACACCGCAGGCCTTGCCTTTGTACAAGTTCCAACCTCAACAGAGGTTGAATAGCGTGAATATTGTGATGAAATCGGGTATGGTGCTTTGAAGACACAATCTTGAAGGCAATATATTGGTGCCTTGGATTGCATTGGCCATTGTTTGCAACGCAACTCTTGATTCAAGTCATGTCAACACTTGGAGAACTAGGTCAGCAATAATCCAACTGCGTGGAGGCCCGAAGTAGAGGACGTGACCAGTATCGAAGAGTAGCAAAGCTCATCCGAGACCAGAAATCAGCTTTCATGTCGTTGAACCATGGCTTGTAGCACGCCACGCAACAAAAATGCATATTTAATCTTATTTAATGTTTGCTCGCGTTCGTATGCACTGGCGTTGGTGCGATGTGAAACTTGTCTGTCTTGCGAACGACCTTCGACCTTGATGCTACAATATTGTACCAAGAATCTTCACCTGCACTTGCACAAGACTTTGGCGCTGTACTACCAACAATCATCTTCACACTTCTGCGCGCAGTGGTACTACCTTACAAATGGAGTGGGACAGGCTGGGGTGTGGCAACGTTCGCTTGCAATTGCACGCGACCTCAAACCTGCGCTATCAAGGGCAGGTAGACCATGCTTAGACGGAAGTTGGCTGGTCAGAAATACGGCACGCTTTGATTCAGCTGCTGTTGAAAAGCAAAAGCCGGCCCTCTTTCAGACATTCCAAGAAAGAAAATACTACACACATACTCGAATCGCATTTCCCTTACAAACCGGTCTGGAATCTCAGAAAACGAGTTAGCCTTGCACAGAAAGATAAACCTGGAGTTTATGATGCCAAAAGAGCAAAAAAGAGCTACATCTTACATAATGTTGCCATTTAAATTTTGACCACCGCACCAAAACAAACGTATGAATAAATTTGAATAAAGAAGATTAAAGAAGACCGAATTCCTTGTGGCAGCAACCCAATGATGGCCCAAAAAGATCAACAGCCCCAGGGCGATGGTTTTTGCGATGGTTTTTGATATTTGCATTGCACGAACCTGTCAAGACCGACGGACGTGCGAAGCTCAGAACGTGCTAGGGAAAACCATGGAAAACCCTTCAAGATCCTTCAAGATTCAAGCAACTTTTTGCTGGAGCACCAACTTTCAGTGACTGACGGGTGGTAACAATTTCAGAGATTACTTTTCCACCAAGGCACCTGCATTCGCACCTTCTATGAAGTTCCAAAATGTCGAAATTATGTTTGCAGTCCAGAATGGTGGGTTATTAGGCCATCAGATTAGTTATGTATAATTATGTTCTATTCAACCTCTCTATACTTTCTCTACTTTGACTTTTCGCAAAACATTCAAGCACAGGGACGATACCAGTACTTTATTTTGTGACTGCAGATGCAGAGAGGAAATTCAAACCACATGCACATGCGTGGACGTTTCACACTGATTGCCTCATGAAAATGGATATCATCTGCCAGCCGCCAGTGCATAATGTTTTTGTCACTGGGTCGAAAACCAAACGTGGGGTCGTCCGCATTTTCATTTCTTGGGATCTTGCATGATCTTGCAACTCTTTTTCAACCTGGTGATTTGATGTGGTTTGTAGATGCTACACTTTTGTCTTGGGGTGGGGGGGGGGGTACCCTGTCAGTCCACACAGGTACCACTGAGAGTGCATGGGTTCATATGAAAAAGAAGATCCCTGCCAGCCCCGGTTCCGAATCCCCACAAATTGAAACTGGAATTCGTGCTTGGCAGTGGGGGATTCACGCACTCTCATGTGACGCCCTGTTTGTGGCTGCTGGAAGCGAACTGAAATGACTCCGGTGAAGGAAGAAAAAAAAATCGAGCGAGTTCCGATGTCAACAAACTAAGGTAAAATATCAATAATATGTTTTACATTTTTCAACAAAGGGCCTCCGTTTCGGTACCCCTCAATTTTACCTCAGAAAACACAGGAAAAATCCAAAACACAAGGATATGTAATGGAATTACGTACAGTTTATCCTTGCCAAGGGGTCAAAAAAAAACTGTAAAGAGCAGGCATTCAAAGATGATGAATTCATACAATCGCAACGACAATATACATGTTCAGTTCCCGACCCGGCGGGATGTTTTTGTATGGTTTTTTTCTACTCTGTAAATGTTCTTTTGCTTTTCTGTCTTCTTCTACCGTCATCCGTTGTCTATATTGGATTTGTTTTTTTTTCGCTTTTTTCGATTCTTGTATTTTTAATTCTCAACCTCTGCCCTCTCCTTTCCTCTCGTTGCCTTTCCTTCGTGCTCTTTTCCTTTCAGAGCCTAGCTTTATTTTCTGATCTCGATTCCTGTTGGCAAGATTGAATTCAACTTTGGAGTTTCCTTTCCACAATGACTGCTGCTGGCTGCACTACCACCAAGCCTACACGCGTATAGATTATATACTTGTGATTATTTGCAACCCAAAGAGTAGGCTTTGCTCAACTTTGTTTGCCTGCATGCATTGCCTGGTGGCTTGTGAAACTTACTGGGGCTCCTCCAGTACATAAATAGACCGTGAAAAAACAATTGAAATTGTCAGCTATTTCACGGTGAAATTTCACGCCTACTCTCATGGTGCGCTTCTTATGCAGCCCAAGGCACATGTACATGTTGCTCACAGTCGGGTGGTAATCCACACATTGTCCAGCATCCGATTCTGATTTCAACAGTTCCTCGTAAGCCAGTGACACTGAGAGCCTGAAATCTTGGTACTTACATTTTGGTACAATACTAGATACTAGTAAGGAAAACGTGATGTTTTAGTAGTTGGTTTCACCATAGCGGCGGCAGCATCATTGTCTCACCGGAAAGGACATATATATATATATATAAACATATATATTTATATAAACATATATATATATGTATATAAACATATATATATATATGTATAAACATATATATATATATATGTATATATATATGTATAAACATACATATATATATATATATATGTATACAAACCTCTATATATATATTATACATATTACAAATTGATGATGATGAGGATGAGGATGTGGCCCTTACGTTTAGAAATATGATGCTGAGCAGGATTACAAAGGCTCTCATAGTACAAGGGGCTTTAATACATGTCAATGCAGGTCGACAAGGTAGCCTTCCTATAGTGCACCCAGCATAAATAAATATAGAATAATATGAATTCGAAAGATTTCAAAAGAAGTTTATTAGGCAAGAAACTTCCGACAAGCGGACAAATGCCAAATGGAGAACCTTCCCTCACCAGCTCCACCACTCAGCAAGTCAGTAGCTCACCGGGTGCTGAATTTTCTTGGGCACACACGACATACAACGTTTTTGCATGTGCCAGCACGTGCGGGCGGGTGGCTGGGAATGCGATGGCAGAAATTTGCGCGGGACTGTAGGGCCTAGGGGTTGCTGTTACCGAAAAATGCGCCACGCCGCAGCCTCGGAGTTTTTGGGAAGGCGATGTCGAAAGCATAGAATGCGCCAGACTGTAAGTCCGCAGGTCGGTTTTCAGAGCGGAAAAGTGAAAGAGGACCTCGGCTGCCTGTGCTGGCGGGCAATGCAATTGGAAATGGCTCTACAGAAAGCCTGTCACAGCTGCGCGAAGTGCTGCTTGCACTGCTAGTGTGGAATGCAAGGCATGAGTGCCAAACGCATTGTAGCGGCTGCGTGGTTCAGAGGAGAAGGAACTCATGGAAGAGTTGGCTAATAAAAGAAGAGGCTCAGAGAAGAAGAGGCTGAGAGAAGAGATAGCGAGTTGACTGAGAGAAGGGATAGGCCTCGGAGAAGAGGAGGCTCACTCAGCCACTCCCCCAGTCATCCAGTCATGCAGCGGCCCATGCAGCCGTCGTTCAAACATTCTAAGCGATGTCCTCGCACTGCACGTGGTACATTGGACTGCAGCGGCATGCTTCCAGATCAAATCGCCGCTATGTGACAGTGCCAAATGCTTCAAGGTGGTATTCCGTCCGCTTCCTTTCCAGGTTGTCTGTGTTCACTCAAATTTCACGTCGGTGAGGAGCCATACTTGACATATCTTGACATACAAGCTTCAGGTTTTTTACAAATCACGAACGGTCGATGGACTTGGAGAATCCAAAAGCAGCACCTCATATGAAAAGTGTGGGCTGTTGGCCTCGACCTCTTAACCTGCCCAATATCAAAAGCTTTCACAGCACGGATGCCTACAACTTTGGTTTTGGGATTGTCATGGGATTGTCTGTGCAGCTGAAGCACGCCTGAAAAATAGAAACGGCCCTCCATGGACACGTCACAAGTAGTCATCTTCAAATTCCCATCCTGAGTGCTGCTGACTCTGGCAAACAGAATGCATCAATAAATAGATGGAACAAGTTTCTCAAAAGAATGAAAATGCAATGGATTGGTCGATAGTTGTGTTCTTGCAGCACAACGTTACACTCCCTGACACATTGGTGTGTCTCAAGAAATGAACAGTTTGAACAAAAGGAAAACCACGCTAATGCAAATCAATACTGGAACAAACGGAAGAAAAGCAAAACGCGGGAGAGCTAGTATCTTTTGCATTGTGTCCACGCGGGTAGGCCCTCAGTGTGATTTACTGTATTTTAGATCTAGTTGATCCCAGTTGGTTTCCCGATTCACTTACTCTGTGATCTTCAATGGCATTCCATGATGTTCCATGTAGGACCCAAATGGGAGGATGAAGACCTGGAAAGGAAGATTTGCATAGATTTGCCACACTACCTTTACAGTATTTTGCAGTATAATTCTTTTGATTGCCCATCCATCAACTACTGTCCAGTACAAACCAGCCGTACCATACCATACAATACCTATACCAGCTGTCTCAGTTCCAAAACACTATGGCAACCGATCAAAACATCTCAGAACACATTGAAAATTCAGCTACAATGTGTCACAGCAGCGTCTCTTCATGCTGCCAGCATTGCGCTCCAGCCAAGCACAAGCTAGTCTTTGAACCCGATGTTGCATCATTAGCGACATACCAGCAACAACTGAAATAATATGAAATAATTATAAATCCAATCTGCGCACACGCTCAAGGGATTGTCTTGTCGAAACCTGAGCAATGATTGTAAGCCTGTGGATACCTTTTAGTCTACAGTATTTTCAATAACACAAGTTGAAACCCGCCTTAGACGACCTTCAAGATTGGCTGGTTACCCTCCACCAGGAATCAGACTCTTTGCGGAGGCATCTACCATGGTCGTAGTCCGTATGAAGTCGTTGCCCACCGTGTACCTCCTCCAGCACGCAGGACGACTTGGACGACTTTGACGACTTGGACAACTTGGACGACTTGGACGACTTGGACGACTTGGACGACTTGGACGACTTGGAATGGCTCAGCAGGAAACACTTGCAGTCACTTGCACCCTGAACGAATTTCCCAAACATCTCCCAATATCTTCCAAATGAAATCTCCCAAATGAATGCGCCAAAGAATAGCAATGCTTCGAGGCTTGGGAAACGTTGGATATCTGCATTGCGCTCATGCTCCCTGACACAGCCTGCATCCAGGTCCAGTGTTGAGTGTTGCTGCCTGGGCAGTTGCCCAAGTAAATATTTTTGGACATTGGCTGAAAGTCCAAGCCTCAGAGAGCGAATCAGCAAACGAACTAGGTACAGTCCCAGCGTGTCCATGCTTGTCCCATATACTAACAAGGTGCAGAACAGGTGAAAACGGAATGTCAGATTATTGCATATGGATGCATATGGCATATGGGTGGAAGAAATCAATTTATGCCGATCCAAGTGCCGAATACACTGTGGATAGAGGTTGAGGAAACTCAGGCACACTGTGGTCCACAACTTGAGGCCAGAGGTGTAGTCTTTGAAAGCTAGGCAAGGCACCACAATAGCATGAGTGCTCGAGACATATGACTAGACATGTCTAAGATTGTCTAAGTTTGATCATGTTTGATCCAAGCTTTGTCTAGAAACGCCAGAGAGCACATGCACCTGTAGATGCAACCTCTATACAACGAAACTGTTTTAAATAAACCCAAACTGCGAGACCCGGGGAGACATTTTAGTTGGCGAATACATTGTGATGTCCGAGAAGCCTTGGCAACTGAGCAAAAAGCCTTACAAGAACAGTACATCACTATGCATATCTGCATCGAATTTAATGCTGCCGGAAAACACTTGTTGTCCCATCTACTTTTCAGAAGAGCGCCGTCGAAGTACCAGAGTTGGTTTTGAGCGCCATGGCAAGAACCCATGTAGACCTGGGGCTTTCGGCTTTCATGGAGTTTGTTCAAAAAACGTCAAAAAATGCTGAGAAACACAGGTCTTGGCTCTTCTAGCCAGGTTGCTAGAAAAAAGACAGCTTCTCCGATGCCAGAAGAGGAGACAAATTAACATAATTAAAGACAATGCTTGTCATTGCTTGTCTATACTGTTGATGTGCGTGAAAAATGCATCCCCAGAAGATGGCCATGCAGATCATCCTGACAACTGGCGCAAAACAGATAGGAAAAGGTGGTGAGCTAGTGGCCCCTGTCTAGAAAACCGAGGAATAGTGCTGAACAGCGATGGGAGCAGCGCTAACACTCTGGATCTACGCCCTACCACAGCTTTGCTGCTTTGTGGCAACATTTCACCCAACAAAGCTTCCGACCTGTCTGGCATACAGGCAGTGTGGTCACTCCCAAGGGTTCATAGAGCTTCTATGAACCACTATGCACTTATATATCATCATGGGATTGCTTCTTTCAACACCTTCAAAGCCTTTCAACATCTTTCACGTAGAGATGCCTCTCCATTGTTCGGATTGTAGTCCATGCAGGAGTCGCTGTAGTCGGTCTTCAGGAGCTCTCCATCAAAATACCACTTCTGGTTCTTATCCAAATGACAAGCATGTACTTTCCTTAAAGGCGAAAATGAAGTCAAACAACTTCAAACGACACCAAATGAAGAATTCCTATCTGCACCAAATGCAATATGTTGGGTTTGCCGCGCTCGTTTGCCCAGACTTGAAGTGGTTTTGTGAGATCTATTTGAATGGAATGTCTTGTCTATGTATCCGCAGCCGCTTGGTAGAAGTAATTTTCAGTGGCTTTTGCAGTGTTTTTTAAAATCATGTTTATGTGTTTCATCATGTGATGTTGTAGGTACAGTGTTGATTTTCAAAGTGCACATCAATGTGTTGTGAAGACATACTTTTGCGCCAAATTCGCGGAAACATGTTTGTACATTTGAGAAGAAAACAGAAGTTTAAAGACGTATGTGAATGCCACTACAACAAAACATAAGGACTCGGAACAGAGCAATGTTCAGTTTTCTTCTAAATGTAACAATATTTTTTCCGCCAAATTTGGCGAACAAATCTGTTTCCACGACAGGTGAACGTGCAATATGAACATCAACCATAAAGCATGACGTTGAAGACATAACAACGTTTAAAAAAAAAAAACACTGCAAATACGAATAAAAATTGTCCCTACCAAAGGGCTGCAGATACATACACACAAACTACACTTCTGATAAATCTCTCAATGGTGACTTGAAGAACCTTTCTGCATGGAACGATGTGGAACGCAAGACCAAAGAACGTTATCACCCCCCACCCTCCACATCACCCGAACACATACACACACACACAAACACACAGAACACATGGTCGGAACCTCAGACACATTGCTTGCTTCCGGGCAAACGACTACGGTTGACCCAACATGTTGCAAAAGCGGCGTCTAGTTGTCGACAAAATCAATTTGGAACACAAAGTCTAGTAAAGAAAAGGGATGCTATATTTTTCTATGACTTGCTGATCACAATACACATCTAAACACCAAGCAAATCCCCTTGCGATGCAAATGCAAAGTCGTTGTTTATCAAGGAAGTTAGATAAGTTAGCTTTGTTGCAGCGTGATTTGCTGAATCGGTGGCCAAGGAACACATTCTGATTTCCAGGATCATAGTCCACACACTCTCCATTGGAGGCGTAGATTCTGCGTCCCTGAACCTTGTGAGCGACTGAGGAGAGTTTTTGTTAATGCTTGTTTTTTTGTAGGGGATTGGTAATGTCCCGCTATGCCACAACAGTGCCAAACACTAGCCATCAAGGTCCTTCCGCAAACTCCCTGCATGCTGGTATATAATGATATAACAAGGCACATGACTCAATGATTCCTTTATGGTTCCTCGTCAGCCTGTAAAGTGCATTGTAAATCATTGAAATGCCAGTTTTGACCGACCAGTTTAACATAGTTTCATCACTGTTTAATCAGTTATTTCTTCATGCCCAAGGTACTGGTGCATATGTGCACGTGCCACAAACACCGACGCCCATTCCACCCAACATGAGCTTGTGGTCACATTGCTGAATCAAGTCCTGACGTTCAACTTCTGCTGCATAGATATGCATAGTAGATCATAGGGGCTTGCAACATCTTGCAATATCTTGCAACATCTTGCAATATCTTGCAACATCTTGCAACCAAAGGTTTTGACTATGCATGGCTTAGACTGCCGCATGTGGTAAGTCTTCCAGAATATTGACATTGTCATAGACATAGATTGTCAAGCGTTGATGTTCGCTTCATCCTGCACTGTGTGAAATATGTAGAGTTTGCCCATGTTTGCACATCCTCCCACTTTGTCAAAAATCGCGAAGTAACATCACTCTTTGCTTTTCTCACCCTTGAAATCTCATGAAATCTCTGTCTTGTGAAGCATGACCGCAAATGACCGAAATAATTCCAAGGCATCAAACTAACACGTCCTGAAAGAGACAGCTATATGCGTCAGGGCCAGCACCCAGAAAGGACCGGCGCTTTGTGACGTGCCAGCACATCTGTGGATCCGCAATCCGACACGACTTCCTGTAGCTCCTGAGCCACCAGAAAAAAGAAAAGGATGAAAAGGATAGAAATTGTCAACCATGATCCACGTCGACATGAGTCCACTCAGTGCTTGGTGCGGGGCACTTGGCCGAAACATGCCGAAACAATCGCCAGGATGGCAAAGCTCCAAAACGACCCGCCATTGAATCACTGAATCATGGTTCATAGAATACACCCAACAAGTTGATACACGTTGGACATTTCTTTCCAGGATGTGGTTTGTTCGCTGTGATACCACAGGGCAGCTTGTCGATGGCTCAGAGGCAGTGAGTTCAGAAGCAACACATACAAGACTAATACCGTCAATATTGGCGGCCAAACATGTTTGTCAAGGCAGGACAGCGTGTGAATCTGCAGCTACCTGAATGATCCTGAAGGTACCAGTAGGTACCAAACAAAGGCAGTCAGCAGGCATCTCAATTACTGGTCACAGGGGGCGTGACATGGATGTTGCAGATTGGCAGACCAGATGATTGGACAACATTAGCATACATTGGCCATCAGATGTACACTCTGTATGTGTAGTAGGCTAAACTGGCATGCTTAGATGATTCGACATTAGATTAGATTTATACCTTGTATGTACAATGAACATATGAATATATTTTGAATAGATTATTGGCTTGAATTCTGACACATCTATATTTATATGCGAGCAGTCCGACTCCATAGGTAAGAAACCCTGAAACAAAGGGAACTGCCAGAAACATCAGCCATTCCCGCCACACGATAGAATATCTCTGGCTCGAGCTATCTGTAGCTTATGTATGCGTGTGATGCTTATGTTCTGTCTTATTTTCAAATCGGTTCTCTTGCACCAGTCGACGTAAAGCGATTGGAACAATTTCAGAAATCTTGCCACTCTGACTCTGACATACAAGTAATTTGACTATCCGTGGGATTGCATGTGCGCGCGTTTTGTGCACTAGTTCGCTTTTGATGTTTTTCTGCACTTAATGTTGTGCTGTAGGTTGATCGGCCCAAACAGGTTCTTGATTTTCCGGATAGCATTAAGTAAGCGTCCGTGAACAATGGAAGAACATGGACACCAATGCATGGCAAGCATCACACCGTACAGGCTGCCAACTGTCCCAAGCTCTCTTACCTTGCCACACAATGCCACACAAATAGGTTGACATTGTGAATCCTAACAGTCCTAACATATCCTAACATATCCTGGCCCTCGGGCAGCCAACCATGATGTCACATTATGCCTCCACAAGTCGCATTGAGAGAAACGACACGGAAAATGCAGACAAAGTGTCACCCTGTCAAACAGCAGTGGTTGCATTTGGAGCGTAGAATGAGTATAGATTTGGTGAAACATGGTGAAACATTGGTGAAACTATGTGAAACTCGTTGAGACATCGTAGAAACTGTCATTGATGATAATGTAATTAATGATATCTGGTATTAGTACTGATATGCAACGATGATGGTGGTATAGTGATGTGATGGTATTCTCTGCGCTTTCTTCCAGTGCGTTTAGGGTGCAAGCTCGTCGCATGCACGATAAATTCGGCACTGCTTGGACGACATGACTTCACCTGCAATTCTGGGAGTTGCAGCTGGCAGTCAATCTGAGTTGATTTTTTTTGAACATGTTGCAACACAGCTGAAGCGCCAAAGGTATTGCTTGCTGGGGCATGCCGGGCATGCCAGGCTTTGCCGTTGAAAAGCCAAAGAAACGTCTGGTGGGCTCGGCACAGTAATGTTGCTGCAGCATGCCAAGTGAGCCAGACAACAGCAAGACTATCCTTGACAACCCTGCAAGAATGTTGCGACAACGGTGAGAAGCTGTTACAAGCCTTCCCAGTAGTAAGGACACTGCTGGGCCAAGCACTTCGTTCTGCACGCGCTACTGTCCAAATTCTCCTCCTCTGACAACACCTGTATCTCCAGGAGATTCCTTAAGTGCACGAGTTTGACGAGTTTGACGAGTATGCCTTGGGTTCCGTGCAGGCTGAACAGGTCACATCGAGTCTTAGAACTCTTTGGACTCCACATGGCTACACTCTGCACATCTCTCCACTCTGATCCAAAAAGATCCAAAAGGATCCAAGAGAGATCAGTATGATTTCAGTATGATTTCAGTATGATCAATGCCCTTCACATTTCTGTACCGCCTCATCCCACTGGACATCATGTCACTGTTGCTTTGGATTGTTTTGGACCGTGTTTAGGTGGGTGGTCAGGCTGATGACGTGGGAATTCCCACAAAGTTTAAATTTTTGATCAACATAGACAGTGCAAACTGGAAGACATCCCTTGAACCCTTGATTCTCACACAAAGGCAATGTGCCTTGGATAAGTGTCCAGAATATTCCAAGCAATCCAAAATAAGAGATACGATGTGAATTGCAGATGTTGGAAGTTACCTCTGTCCCATTGCTGGTTGGCCAAAATTTGCCCAACTCCCAGTTGAAACAGCCAAGCGACTCTTGAGCACAAACAAACTCTCCTTCGACCTAGGCATGAAAGTGTTGGGCTTTGGCGGCTTTGGACCAGTGTAGCTGCAGCAAATAGCAGAAAATACAATTGCTACTCGCCTGGATCACCCTCTCGACTCCCTCTTGTAGCCCTAAGCAATGGACAATCTGAAATGGCGGAACAATGAACTCATTGTTGCTGCCAGGAGGAATTTCTCCCACACTATCGCCTGAACGCCGCAAATGTTGCTTGACTGTGCTTTTGAACACCTTGAAGAAGGCAATGGAGACGTGCAGGACTCTACAATCTGTACAATGTATACAAGTAAGAACGGATCACAATTCATCTCATATTCGATTTGACTGGATTCATTCCTGATATGCTCCGATTGCCTGTTGCTGGAGGCAACGAACCCCACGACGCAGGCACACATTCACACGGATGTAGCCAGTGATCATCTGCAGGATCAGTCGAGAGGTCATCAAATACCTCGGAACTATACCGTCTCTTTAGTCTCTTTCTACAAGAATATTCTACAATGTGAAATCAACGGCCCTGGCGAACAGGGAAATTGGGAATTGACTATCATTGACTTGGGTTTCCTTGGTTTCCTTGGTTTCCTTGGTTTCCTTGGCCAGTTGGGAAGGGAGAGATTCACCGGAACCTTTGGTGCTGCCACTGAAGCTCTGAAGCGAAGCCACCACCAGGTGTGGTCTTGATATGTCTTGATCATTTCAAGATATTTCAAGACAACAAACCTTCCTGGCCGAAATGCCAAAGGAAAGACGGACATCTCCTCTTCCTCTTCAGCTTCTGTTCTGTCCTTGAGAAGGAAGTACTGCAAACGGCTGGCATCACTGAGCTATTTCATTCTATATGTCTCCAATCTTCAAAGCTTTGAACAGAATATTTCATGTTTGGATAATGCTTAGCCTGTGCACAGCAAAAGGCATGGCAGGTCCTCGCCGGTTATGTTTGGTTTCTGACAGCCAGGTGCTGCTACTACAGCACGGGCGCTGGTCTCTGAAAGCTTCTTCACCTCATGGGAAAAGGATAGGAAAAGGATGGAAAAGGTGTGTCCAACCAAAAACATAACATGGAGAAAAACTAAATCACAATCACGTCGCAATCCTGTGGGCCAGTGATCGTGAGACTTTCAGACTTCCAGGGTCACACCCCCAGCCAGATTCTAGGATTCTTCTAAAAGTTCTTTTGTAGACTCATTCCAAGGGTGTGAGAGTCTGAATATCTGGAAAGTCAGAATCCTAGCCAGAACAAACGATGTGTTATCGAACTAACTAGCATGATCTTGCTTGTGAAGAAACATATTGAAGCCAAATTCGAGGTCATTCAACTATTCGAGACTCAAGCCACAAAAAGCAAGTGCATTGTCCGCATCTAGGAGTTTTGGAACTACAATAGTGCGTTCACTTTATCCCGAATGTAAGCAGACTTAAGTGAACGGTGTCGCGCCATCTAAGACTGAAGCTGCGTTTTGAGCACATACAAGTAGGTTGCGGGAGACCAAGTGCCGCCTATTAACCACAATACAACGTCTTTACCTTACCAGCACCTCTTTTCATACAGACATCATATACAAATACCGCGAGAATATCTCGGTTGTTTGCACAAAATCAAACGCTCAGAACGTTTTCCTTGCACTTGCCCAAAGGTGCCCCACGAGTCCTCATTGTCCTGGGTATTCCCATCATTTACACAGATTGTGCTCCAAGAGAAAGAGATAGAAAGAGATAGAAAGAGAAGCTGGTCCTATAAATTTCGAGCATCCCACAGCATCTCTTTACACACAGAGGCTAGGCCAGGGCTTAAAATGTCTCAAGAGCGGTCTGGGGAGATCAATCGTGCAATCATGTCGGGCTAAACAAAGGCTGCAAAGGTCTCTGGGTAGGGCCTTGAAAATATTCAAGCGGACACTTCAGGATGCGCTGGCAGATTTCGTGCCCAGGTGATGGGTAGAATTTTAGATGCACTTTGTGAAGCTGGCCACAGTTTTCTACGACTTTCGACTGCAGTGTTTTAGAAGCAACTGTGGACAAAGCATTTGGGGAAAACAGACTTGTTAAGGCTACAAAAGCTGGACTCAGGATACAGTAAAAAAGAGTGCAGTTCCACTCAGCACAAAGTGTAGAAATTAGCGCCTCTCGTACATAGAACATGCACTCTCAGTTTCAGGTATCTGTGTTGTTCTATGCACTTGTACTGTGAATCAATCTTCGTATGTACATATGAGTATACATGACTATTTTGTTTACCATATTTGACCGCTACATGATAGACATGTGGCATTGAAACCGTGACCGGCCGTGACTGCTACCTGCACATTCCACTGACGAATTTCCATTTATTCCCAGTACCGGCATGGACAGTGAGTCGGTGGTGAGGATTATGAAGAACTGGGGTTGTCTTGCATACAAATCAAGGACCTCTGGTTGACACGTCAAGTGGGATGCTATCGTTACGTAATCTTAGTTGATTGTCTTGTGTCCTGTGCTTGTTTGTCAAACACGAGAAACCAAAGACAAACAATTGCACTCTGCATTGCATGTCTGTTCTTTTGACCCCCAACGCGCGCAATCATGTTGGCAGCACCAGGAAACCTTTGTACTGGTTGGCAACCCCAGCATGCAAAATCACTGGCTGTCCACTAGTCACTAGTTGTTTGTTTTGATAGTTTTTTGATATGATTCACTTGCTGTGTTTTTGCTGCGGAAACGACATCTTAATTTGCAACATGTTGATACATTTTGGCGGGGAAGCAATCCATGGAGCTCAATCGCGAAACAGAAGAGCTTCACCCTCGAGAGCAGAATCCACATGCACTCTTTAGGACCTGTAGAAAAACTGCTAGCCCAATTGCAGTATGGTGGGTTCCCTCAGATCATCTCACAACACCTTCATGATTTCACAAAGCAAAGGCTGGCGATGCCAATCTGAGCTTATCAAACTCAGTATCGGGTAGGCTCAGGCCCCTACAGTGAGGTGAACTTCAGTGCTGCTGAAGACATCGCTGGGCAAATCAGAATTGGAGGACTTCAAGCACGCGACAATGGAACCGTGAAGCTCCACATAGCCCATTGTCATGTTCTCATAGTCCTTCAAATGCAAGTTGCAAACACTTTGGTATCAGTGCCATTCAAGAGGATTGTTCCAGTGTTGGCAGAATTGGCAAGCACCTTCCAGGATCGTACAACTGCTCAGAATCAGCTGTTTTTTTTCTGTCTGAGTCCTTGTGAGGATCAGGCTTCAAAATAGCCCAGTCGCCACCGTCGCATGAACTGTCACTGCCAGAACTGTCATAACGTTGTAGCCAGAATGTTTCCTGTAAATTGCAGGGTTTGATTCATCGCAATGTGACATGCCGTGAAAGCGGTATTTTTGCACGAGCATGTCGGGACCGAACATGCGCCCTAGTGGCGGCGGCGGCAGCAGCAGCAGCAGCAACAACAACAACAACAACAAAGAACAACAAAGAACAACAAAGAACAACAACAGGAATAGCAAAAGCAACAGCAACATCAACAAGGAAAAAACGAAAACAAACGACAACGACAGGACAAGGACAAGAGCGATGAATGCTGAGAATACCATGTTTCCCAGAAAGGCCTTTCAAGCAACCGTAAACACCATCAAGGAATCATTTTGGACAGCATCTGTGCATATACATATATGTACGGGTATATACTACCTTTGTAGTAGCGTATTACATATATCATATCATTTATCTTATATATAAAACATAAAATACATAATATATATATATGATTATATATACATATAGTGAAATGTATTATTCATATTGTATATATTGTATATTACATATATTATATATACATTGTGAATTGGATAGTCCCTGATTACTCAAATTGGGGGATCCCACCACCAAGAAACCTGCGCAACCCTGTTTGCACTGTCCGATGAATGTTGTCCTCCCGGCGAAGTGATTGGAGCACAGACATGGACCCTGCAAGATGACAGCTGAAGATATGCCAATGGTATATTCACACTCATCCAAAATCAAAAAGAAAACAAACAAACAAACAAACAAACAACAACCAACCCAACACCACACACAACCAAACTCACTGAGATTCCTTCACTGGAGATACCACTGACTTGTTGCTGTCACTCAAGGTCCCTTCATTGACCCATTTGAGCCGTGATCGCTTATCAGCACGCTCCTGGAGAACTGCATTTTCGTCAAACAATGCATAGCGGCCATTCAGGAGAGCCTGTCTCAAAATCTCCCCATCCATGGATTTCGTGAGGCAATCAGCTAACATGGCCTTACTATTCACCCAGCGCAATCTGCAGTTCTCTTGAAGACGCTCTCTGATCAGCAGGCATTCAAGGGTGGTACGATACTCTGAACAAGCCGGTGTTGATGTCTTAGTGGAGATATCATATACAGATTTACAATCTGTGGCTACTACAGCCTGAGGAGCAGCAGCTAGAACCTCACTAGGTTGGGACCAATCAATACCGGGGTTCTTCAACCATTGCCAAAACACCCTGAGCCAACTGAGACGATCAAGCGTGGATCCTAAGGCAACAGCCTCAGCGCTAGGGGTACTTCTCACAACCCTTGGAACTTTTCTTGATGACCATGCCATTGGGCAAATGACAGTTCGTTGATTCTGAATCATTCTCCCATCAGTAGCAAAAACAAGTGTCCCCTGCCTAGTCGGGTTGCCATTACCAGACTCAAATGAAGCATCGGAGAAAGCACAGAATGTCACTGACCCTTCTGCAATTGGCACAATCATCAAGTTGACAGCCTTAGATTTGGCTCCGTACAGAGTGCGGTTGGCCATGAGAAGGTGTTCAACCTTGGCCCTTGGAATTGCTGCCTGAAGTTCACCCACCTTTGCACAAAGGTCAGGACGGGTGTGGACAGCAGCATACTGTAAACTTCCGCAAATCTGGCGAAGCATTTGGACTTCAGTGGCTGTGAGAGGTGCCTTTGGATCTTGTCGACGACTTCGGGGAACTTCTACTGGGGCTATTTTCTGAATATATGAGTCCTGTCCCATCTCTATTGAACCATCATCCCACTGATAGTACTTGACACCACAAAACTCAAACTCCCCTTCATTGTACGCCCCAAAATCGTAGATTTTACGAAGACGTTCAATGACCTCCCGAAAATATTCATCACCCCCTCCTATCCCATCGTCCACATGTAATCCCAGGCATCCCCGAACGTGAGGCTTCTTATCAGCACCCATGGTGACCAAACTGAACACGCAGCCATCAAAAGGCGAAGCAACAAACCCCAAATCTTCTAAAGTCTTTCTGAGGGTCCGATACCACAAAAACGGTGCATCAGCTCTTCCGTATGCCCCTCCTATGAGACTGCACTGGTCACCAGGTTTCATGCCGATGGCATCCTGCAACTCTTTCGGTGCATGAAGTCCCAACTGTCGCCCATCTCCAGCTCCCGAGAAAAAGGCCGTAGCAATATCAGAGGCGCCAGCGATGGCTGGCCACTTGCTGAAGAATCAACTGCTTGCCGTCCTTTGACGGTGTCGGTGCATCAGCTGCGATGGACGAAATGTCAGGGTCCTCAAAACCGAGAACAACAAGCCGTGCTTTGGCACGTCTTTCGGACGTGCCTGGTGCAGGAGGTTTCCAAGTTAGAATCCAGCGACATCTCATGATCTGTTCATCCCTTAGGGTTCCCTTTGCGACCTTCCGAACCGTATCATGACTTACCCAAGCATTAATCAATTGGCCGTTGCCTTGAAAAAGAGTTGTCGCTCGGATTCAGTCAGTGTTTTCCACTGAACCTCCACTCGTTGCTTTCGAGCACCGGTTGCAAGAAGAGACCACTCAAGATCCCCTGGAGACTCGCACAACATGATTTCTTCAATATCCTTTTGGGGACCCCAATCCAAACCAATCTCCCAAAAACCCTCTTCACCAACATCGGGATCCAAATCATCCCCAAACAAAACATCACCGCTTTCTTCAGGGATCGGAGTCTCTACAGGTGCATCAAAATCGATGCCATTTGGACCAGGGATCTCTCCAGGATCGTCAGCCAAGGATGGACATGGTGAGACTGACGAAGGAGCCTGTGATGGAAACGTTTCGCCTTCAGGTTGGCTCACAGCGCCAGCGCTACCGGACTCATCTCTAGCCGCATTACACATGGAGCTATCTTGTTGGGGCACTTTCTCTTCGGGGTGACTTGCCAAATCAACATAGTTTCTACAACCAGGCTTTACAACCTCATCTTGAATCTGACCCGTGGCACTTCGAGGAATTCGCATGTACTCTCGCATGGATGCAGGTCGAATCTGTTGAGGACTTGCCCTTACAAGATATCCCCCATGACTAATCCAGACCACTTTTGGGTATTCAGTTGCAATTACCTGTCCAGGCCCATACCATCTACCCCGATCCCCTTTTAGACTACCCTTACGCTGTCTCCAGTATAAGACCCAATCCCCTTTTTGGTATTGTTGGAAATCTTTTCTGGGTCGACGTAACAGGGCTCTGCGGAGAGAACTGCTATTGTCCGCACTGAGAAATGCGCGGCGGGCACTCTCCCTCCGGCGGAGGCTTTCTCTAAAATCAAGGCCCTCAGCAGATTCCGTGTCAGCAAGACTATGTGTGGCAGCACTTGAATCAGACACCAACGATGCTGGCAGCGAACATGACTTTCCCAGCAATGCCTGTTCAGGAGTATAACCATTAACACTGCTCAAAAAATTTTTGGCTGCAAACACATGTCGAAGACACTTTCGAAATTGGTCAAAGTTGGTAATAGGTTCTTCATGATCCATGGCAGTGAGCATGTTTTTGACAATGCGGCCATGCGCTTCGGCACGACCTATTTGCCAATGACTTTCGCCGGCAGCAACAGAAAGCTTAATCCCCTCACGCTGAAGAAATTCGTGTCATCCATCATTGACATACTCACCAGCAGGGTCAAGATACAACAACTTGCATGGTCCAGCCCAATTCAACCAAACATTCTCAAATGTAGATATCTGATCCTCAACAGACCTACCACTTGGAGACCCCAAATGAAACAAGGTTGCCTCATCAATAAAGTGCATAAAATGGTATGTGGTTCCCTGTTGATTAGTCCAATAAGCCCCATCCCCGCCAACACAATCATTGAAATCTTTTGGAACATGAATTGTGGCGGGAGATGCGAGACGAGGACCTGGCTGGTTTTCCACACAAGAGTCACACTGATAGTCGCGTGCAGCTTTAATCACTGCTTCATCGGCTCCCTGTTCGGATAAAAGTCGAGCCAACTTCTCAGGATTTGGGTGACCCAAATTGGCATGAACCCGTCTCAAATCGGCCTTTTGCTGAGGATCCAATGACTGAAAATGGGGACCGCTTTGAGGAACAATCCTTGGGGGCCAACCATTCTTTGGGTTCTCCACCATTTTGGGTTTCCCTTCCTCTACCCCTTCCATAATCTCTCTAATCCCTTGCTCAATCCAATCACTCCCCATAGGCTCACCCCCCCTCACTGGACCTATCTCCATCACTTTGGAGGGGTGGATTTTCCTGAGGTGGTATCGGTTTATCCCCAAACAAGGTGATTGACAGCCGAGCAGAACCAGCTTTGCGGGTCTGTTGGAGGCGTGACAATGCTTTCCATTCCTCCGGAGGACCCTTGTCAATGATCTCACCTGAGGCTCGATCAATCAATACAGTTTTGCGCCACGGCATGGATTCACCCTGAGCAAGATTGCCAGGGATCCGGAAACGTTCTGTGCCGCGACATAGAACTATCAGTTTCAGCTCAAGTTCAGGCACCATCATTTGAAATTCAGCAAAACAGCTATCACCAGGCCGCATGGCAAAGTTTCCCACTCGTGGAGCAAATGATGAAACTTTCCGAATCAACTCAGTCCAAGATGGTGCCTTTCCATAGGCTGAGGCGGATTGATGGACATCCGGTCCTTTTGGTGGTCCCTTAATTGAATATCTCTGTCGCTTTGGACAAGGAGCCTCGTCCGCTGGTCTTGGATGTTCCCATCAATGGAGGTTCCTTGATCAAGCATTCTTCTAGGACCAATCTTGCAACCCTAGCCCCGAACAATGTGGTGTATGCAGCTGCGTATGCGGAAACATTGATTCATTGACCCTGATGGTTAAACGAACCCTGGATGGTTTCATGATCGTGTTGGTTGGTACAGAATTGATCATTCAAATGGTGATGAAAATAACCACATGTGGTTCTCAAACATGTTCGTTTTCGGAGATACTTATTTCGTTGTGGGAGTTTCAGGTTTCCCATGCGGCACATATCAAATCTGGTTTCATACGTTCCAGACAATAGCTCCTCAAGTTCAGGTTGAACCAGCATGCATGATTCTGCTGGTTGTTCCAGGTGGGCATGTCTTCGATGGGACATTTGATGAAGGAAAATGTCATTACACAGTTTCAAGTGGACCCGATTGTCAACCCGCTCACGATGGATTTTGTCAAACACTTGCAAACTTCGGTGCATGTTTAAATTGGAGAACTTCCCATAAAGCCTGCACTCTGGTGCCAACCAAATGTGACGGGACTCATACATGTAGATCCACATGGATTCCCTCTTCAGTTCCCAAATCACCATCCCCTTTTGAAAACCGCATGGCACGTCCCCCCAAACGATTAATCTGAGATGTCAGAGACGAATGAGGTCCACAATATACCTCAAGGAAATCCAGGGGCCGACTTGGTGTGAATATGTCGTTGACCCTCTTGCCCTGGTCACATGTCGAGGACCTTCGAATTTGTGACCCCTGAGCCATGAACACAGCTAGCTCACCCTCAACACTGGCAATCCTAGCATGAATGGCCTCATGAATCACCTTTTCTTGTTCCGGGCTCAGAGACATCAACGGCTCATTGTTTTCAAAAAACCGGGCCGCATCATGAATTTCCTGACTCAGATATCCTCTTCCTCGGGGATCCCATCGTTCTCTGGAATCTTGGTCTCGCGAGCGAGCTCTCGCTGGAGGATGGCGATCTGTGTCTTGAGAGCTTGAACTCGTTCTTGATTTGGTTCCACAGTCATGGCCTTGGATTCCTTCCCAGCTACTCCTCGCTTCGGCTTCCGGTTGATCTCGCTCGATGTAGAGCTCTCTGAATCGATTGTGATCCACCCTTGATCGGCTGGACCTTGGTGAGATGAACTTGTCTCGGGCTTTGACTTGATCTTGTCCTTGGTCATGGCGGTTGTCCCTTGAGCTGGAACCTTCCCCTCGGTCGGCCCTGTCACTGGACCTGGAGGTGAATGAATCTGCTTGGCATCCTCGACGCTGCGGGCTCTGCAGTACATCTGAAAACTGCGAACCCATGCTGACACTGCCTTTCGGTTCCACAGCTGTCGGGCATAGCCGCACACATTTCGAGCCTCCTCGAAGGACTTGCCGGCCTGTTTCCCGGATGGGATCACTTGTTGCCCCCACTGGCGCAGAGTTGTGATGTCCGGCGGCCTCTGAATCTCGGCTGACACAGCTTCTGGATACTCGTGGTGAGTGTTGAGCCGAGGATCCACACTGTAAGTCAGGATTCGATCGAGATGCTCCTGACTCATGGCTCACACGGTCACTGTCGTTTGGCTCCTGAAAATTGGGCACTTGAGACAAAAGGTTTCCTTCAGAAATGTACGATGGTGTCGGACTTGCGCAGATCGAAACATTCTGATGGCTTCCACTTTTCTGAACATTGTCATTGGACCTTTGATCTCGGAGGAAAACTTCATTCACTTTGGGACTTGGTGGATTGTCTTCAGGCTTTTGGTGGTGTTTTTCGGAATCTAAGGAACTTTGATTGGGTTTACTCTTATCACTCCCAATTCCCTGACCCGGTGTGGTGTGTGTGGCTGTGAGTTCTGTGTTGTCGGTATTCATCATCATGACATGAATTTCTGATGTGTCCTGATTACAGGCGTCCATGTGAAGATCAAGAATATGTTTGAAATCAACACTCATGAGATTTTTCCGGCATGATCCCAGAGGAATGCTGATTGACGAACCCTTAAACCACATCCGCCGAGATTCTACATCGACAACAGCCCTCAATGCCTTCAACACAGAATTCGACAAGAGAAATGGGGTACGACCAGGCACCACTTCCACTCGAATCCAGCCACCTGTTTTCCTAGGAAAAAAGACAGCATGCGTACTCTGCAATGTGCCAGAGTTGCCAAATCGAAAGTTGACACTTGAGGGGACCATCTTCAAATCACGTTGAACACCGCATGACTCAACCAACTTCTCCAATCGTTCAGAACCGATCACAGCACGACTGGCCCCAGTGTCGATTATGGCCTCATGGCATGCTTCCTCTACGTGGAAAACTGGTGCTGGATGTTCACTCAACACAGAGTGACAGGCAGTCAAATTTTGACTTGCTGCAGGAGTGGGGACTGACGGCTCACGAGGCAAAACGCGCATGCTTGGGACCACTGGCTCAATTCCATGTTTCCTACAACAGTGGATCAGCTTATTTCGAAGATGGTGAGAAACAAAACCCGAAACACTATCCAGCCCCTGATCAACACAAACATGACAATCAACCCAACCACCAATACACCCATGTTGAACATCACTCCAAGTTGATTCCCTGTCCTGGCTCCATGACGTGGCATCGTCCGGAAGAGAGTCAATGACCTCCGGCACTGAGGGACCCTCATCATCAAGCCCCAAGTTGATCTCGGCCGTCGCGGTCATGACCTCAGGCTTTCGCTGCTCGGCTCCTCGTTGAGGACACTCTCGTTTCCAATGCCCAGGTTGGCCGCATATGCGGCAGGAACTGTTCGCTATGCGATCTGCAAGCGATCTTCTGCGGCCACCACCAAAGCCACCTGAGGATCCTGGTGTCACATTCCAAGCAGACTTGCCTTTCTTCCCGGACTTGTTCTTGCCCTTGCCCTTGGTTGAGATGGGCCAAAAGCCTCTTGAACGTGCCCTTTCACGGACACGTGCCCGTGCTTCTTGATACGACACGAAACATTGGGCAAGTTCCTGGTGATCTTGAATGGAGTCAATGATCTGGTCTTCAAAGGCTGCCACAAAAGCAGCGTCTTCGTCTCCTTGATCTGCAAGGAGCTGGAACGCCTGTTCCTCATCCATCTCAGTTGAATCCATCTCGGACATGAAGGTCTGAGCGGCATTGTCCTCGACCTCATCAGTCTGGTAAGCCTCATACGTTTTCTTGCCATGAGAACCTCTGGTGCCCTGGAGCTCCTGAAAGAACTTTGACCCAAGGATTCTCATGCTACGTCGGGCCCCTTCATAGGTCAGTTTGCCATCATTCTCGACCACAATGCGTTTGCGATCTTCTGGGCTCAACGTGGACTGCCTCACCAGTATGTAGGCCCTGATATCAGCTATGGTCACTTGTTTTGCTAGCAGATCTTCAAAGGCTATGTCATGCCTTGCCAGATAGCTATCATTTGTCTCGTCGGCCTTCTGGCACACTGTAAACAGTGCGCGTTCAAACAAATCCAGTTTGTCTTCAGCATCAGTACGGCCCCATTGACCACCCAATGCCTCTATCAAGACCTTGATCCCATTGGCACTGCGCAGCTTCGAAGCATCGATGCGAGCCAATTTCTGAAAGGCTGCACCTTCAACCATCAATGCTGCTCTCGGAGCAAGATGGGCCAGATGTTCCTCTGGCCAAATGGCCTGAAGAAATTGCAGCTTCTGGGTGTAGATCCTCAGATCCGTAGTTGCAGGATCGAATCGAGGGATTTGATTCCATGGCAAAGTGCTCGGTGGAACCCCCAATGAGGCAGGATCGGCTGCTTCCGCTGGCTCATCAGACCCAGTTGGCATGGCTCTTTCACTACCGAAGGGCGCTGCCCGGTGTGCTGCCTGTCCCTGACAGACTGTCTACTGTTTCCTTACAAAATTGAGGTGACCCAGTCAACCTAAAGTCCCCAAGTAAAATAAACCCCAGCGGCAGACCAATGCTCCGCTACCAATGTGAATTGGATAGTCCCTGATTACTCAAATTGGGGGATCCCACCACCAAGAAACCTGCGCAACCCTGTTTGCACTGTCCGATGAATGTTGTCCTCCCGAGACATGGACCCTGCAAGATGACAGCTGAAGATATGCCAATGGTATATTCACAATACATATATTGTATGTACATATATGTATATATATATATATATGTAATATATGTACATATATGTATATATACGTATATATATGTAATATATGTACATATATATATATATATATGTATATATTACATATATATACGTATATATTTCTTGCATATATATATATATACATACATATTACATATATATATGTATATTTATGTGATACATATATATATATATATACACATTACATATGTATTACACATATATATCACATATATACATATATAATTGATTGTAATTGTATGTATACCATTGTATACATATATTTTGATGTATATATTTCAAGCGTGTGCACATCATTATGGATCATTATGGATTGGAATTCCTGCACGACACTGCAAGTTGCCGGAAAACTCTGTCTTCTGGAGTCCTGCTTGGTCAGGCCCTGCTTGAAATAGACTGGCCCTTGACCAGTGACTTCCACATTTTCGCCGCGTGGGCAATACTTCCCTGAGACGTAGTGAAAGTTTGGCACCTTGATGTCAATGCAGCTTCCTCTTTCACCGCATCCTGGATAATGCTCATAGACCCACTGCTCCTGCAGATCAGGTCATTCTGGGCATTGATTTTCCAGGGAGGTGAACAGGAGCATAAGATCTGATACACTCCGACAGGCATGGTACCCATACGTCATAGATACTGTACTCTCCTCACGTTCCCTTGGGATCAGCAGTTTGGCATGACCGCAATAGCCTGAAACGATAAAGGAAACTTTAAACTAGCTAAAGCTATCTGAATTCGAAAAACACACACTCTCCCACACTCCAACCTCCAATCCAAACCTGCTTTTGCGCTTACATTCTGAAATTGCGAAATGAGCGAATTGATTTTGGCAAATTCAACCGTGCAATGGGAAGGGATATATTCTAGAAACATGGGGCAGGATGGTCAGGTCAAGTATAGTCAAATACATGGAAACCCAAACTTGCACGCAATGTAGCGACTGTCAGGCAACAAAAACACCAAACAGACCCAAACCGACAGTCACAAAGAGGAACGTGAATAGCACCAGCCTGCAAAAATGCTGAGGCTATGGAATTGCTAATATACTTCTATCATCTTTTACCTTCCTTGACTCCTTGGGCCTTCAGGGATACTTGCAACATCTTGCAACTGCATCGATACCCGCTACGAGTACCTCTGCTAGTCACATTTGACTAGACACGGTAGATAAATGGATATTAATGGTTCAACTTACTAGGCACCTTGAGCAATCAAACGCGCTAGCTGCATCATGTGTTCGTCTGGTGCTTCAGAATATCCACAGCATCATGGATCTGCTTTATGGGCCTAAAACCATTTCCTAGCAGTCCTTGTGCTGGCAAGCCATATCATTGGGGCGCTTGCAAATGCCCGAGAGGAAGTAGCACTCATTGTTGAGGAGCTGAAAGTGCGAGCAGGTGGCATCTGAACCTCCGCACTTGCTGATATTGCAACATCTGCTCATGCTGCAAACAATAAAAAAGTAGACGTGTTAGCACTCATGTTTTTTACAGGACTATGTAGTTCTTGAACGTTTCCAACTATAAGGTCCCACTGGATTTCCAACGTGGTCCAATTTTGTTGGCTGCTTGCATCAAGGTACGGCACAAAGACCGGCAATCATTCTTGGACCTAGAGCCCTTGTGATGACGGTGAGCGAAACTCAACTTCTTCTTTGCCCAGCAGGTCCTCAGATGCTTTTCATGGCGGTTGCCTTTCTCTAGCCAAATCTGGCAAAACAATAACAAGCAACATTTCTCCAATATATGTTTCATCATTTCTCCAAAACATCTCTCGTGCACCAACTCTCTGGAAGTGTCTGGGGAGGGGAATGTTCCTTGTGACATTTTATGTCCGGCATTTTCATCATAAAGCAAGAGCTTAAACTCTTGTGGACTCGCCGAAACTGATATGATATGATTGATATGATATGATATGATTCAATTTTGAAACTGATATGATTTTCTTCTCTGCGCACCCTGGTCCGTTGTTGCCAGAGAAAACCAGGCCATCCACCTCTCACCGAAATTTGCGAAGGGGACTTTCCGGGCTTTCAATTTGCAGAGCTTAAATTATCAATTTGCAGAACTTAAGAGTAGTGTATGTCAACATATGTCAACATATTCAATAGCAGAGCACCTCCGAGGGAACATGGGAAATGTGGGCAATGCTGTGCCTTGCATTGTTTGTGCTATCAGGTGTAAACGTGGGGAATAATGTCCAATGTTTCTGGGGTAGGTCAGATAAGAAGGATTGCACAATGCGATTCCAAAGACTCACTCGGCATCGACAGAATCGACAACGCTTCGTTTGGGTCCAAGGTTCTGATCTCTAAATTCCAACTGCAAAGAGTGGGTCAACACGGGTCCTTGCCCAGCTGGAAGCCATTCGTAGTGACCAAAAATGGTGCACTGCCTCAGCAGTTAACAGTTGGCGATTCAGCTTCAATATGTTTTAACATGGGAACGACTAAATCACACCTGTAATCCTATAGATGTGGTGCTTGGACGTGCTTGGATCCTCTCTGCGATGCAGCACTGACATTAAATTCCATCCAGTAATGTTCTGACTCAAGTAGCAATGGAAAACTCATGATACAACTCGTTGTTTTACTATGCTTTGAGATGCTTTGAGATATTTTCCTCATCTGCAAAATCCATGGCACATGCTAAATTTCAGTAAGTCCTGAAATTTACTTTTTCCTCCTATGACGCGGCATCTAGTTTATCAAATGGCAGCCGCTGTACGGAGTATGGAATGGAATTTGTTCCACGCAAAATGCAGCATTCCTAAAAAATGTTGCATACTATGTACAATGCTACATTTGCTAAATGAAACATGCAGCATTCTCAAAAGGGGTTCCAAGTTACTCCATTGCATGCTCCATTACCCTTGAAGCAACTGCATCATCCTTGAAGGGGAATGTAACCTTTTTTCAACAAGACTGCATTTCGCTTGAAACATGTACTCAAAATGGACATGCGTTGGCCCTCTTCCTCTCTCTCGATCCTCGTTGGAAAATGACTCTTGTGAACCATACGAGTATATGTATCTGTCTTGGAAAATCCTGTTTTCTGGGTATATTGCACTTCTTGCAAGAGTCACCTTGGACCATCAAGCAATGGCAAGTGCTTTGTCTCCCTATTCACCGGATAAATTCAGAAAAAATGAAAATGGTGCGCTCGCAATACTCATATGTGGAATATGCATGTTTTGACAATAATATGTGTGTATACATACATATGCATACTACATCATACTATATGCATGATATATGTATGATTGTTTATGCATTTATCAACACATAGATGATTGCAATACCT
Organism: Symbiodinium sp. clade C Y103; assembly: GCA_003297045.1. NCBI lineage: Eukaryota > Dinophyceae > Suessiales > Symbiodiniaceae > Cladocopium > Cladocopium sp. clade C. The sequence continues at coordinate 102,745 of BGPT01001531.1, forward strand.
TCTCACGCATGCGTACGCAATCAATGCAACAAGTTGCAGATTTATCTTCCGGCGCACCGCATCCACCTGAGACGCATCATGCTGGGTGCTCAACCCATCCCAAACAGGCCCGGCCAAATGACCTCTTCTGACAGCCAAAATTACTTTCTTCCAGTGATCCCCACCAACTGACATTCTATCTGAATCTATCTGACACATATTCTGACATTCTATCTGGCATTTATTCTGGCAGTCTAGTTGACATATATTCTGACATTCTTTCTTGCAATCTATCTGGCATGTAATTATTCTTGACATTCTATCTAGCATCTATTCTGAAATTCTTTCTGCCAATATGTATATAATATTATATATATTATATATATTGTTTATATATATATCCTGAAATTCTTTCTGGCATTCTATCTGACACTCTTTCTCGCAGATACTCTGACATTCTATCTAACATTCTTTCTGGCATTCTATCTGGCATTCTATTCTTGCATTCTATCTGGAATCTATTCTGCCATTCTATCTGACATTCTGTTCTGGCATTTTGTCTGGAAACTATTCTGGCATTCTATTCTGCCGTTCTATCTGTCATTCATTCTGGCATTCCGTTCTGCAATTCTATCTGGCATTCATTCTGGCATTCTATCTGGCATCTATTCTGCCATTCTATTCTGCCATTCTATCTGGTATTCATTCTGGCATTCTATCTGGCATCTATTCTGACACTCTCTCACTGAGATCTGGCGCTCGCGGTTGAGGTCCGGCATTGCCCACTGAGATCTGGAGCTCGCAGTGGAGGAGGCGGAGGAGAAGAAGCAGGCGGAGAAGGAGGCGGAGGAAGCAACTCTGATAAAATCCAGAGACCCTCACTGGCAGGTGGGGAAAAATCCACGTTCAAGGTTTGTCAGCTGCTGCTGTAGTCAGGGCAACTTGAAAAGGCCAGGAATGTCTAGCACGAGAAATTGCGAAATCTCGACACCAAGTAAGAACAAAGTCAACATGTCAATATGATTCATATTGATTCATAAACAGGATGAAACATAAGATTCATTGGAACATAGAACGAAGAGTGGTGCCCACAATGTGTGCGTAAAGCACTGTGCTGGGACTCTGCTTCGTAGGCAATTACACGAAACCTGATGGTGCCGTGTTGATTCAAACTACTTGCACCGGGTCACGTCAGTCGCATCCAGTGTTTTGGTCAACGAATGCTCTGGCTGCACTTGCAAATCGCCCGTTTTCACATCCAAAGCAAAAATTTCGTGACCTTGGTTTTGAGCCAGCGCTGCACAGCTGAAGCATGCTGAAGCTATCTAAACCTTGCTTGAAAAACTGCCTCAAGTTTGCATTGCGAAAGGCCGAAGAGTCTCTCGAAGCATCTCAAAGGATGCATGGGAGTCTTGCTACAGGATGCTTCTAGAGCATACGCAAAATACGCAAATTTGCCTCCAATGCCTAAACATCATGAACTTTCAATCTGAATCTGCGCCACATCTGTGATGTATAGCTATATGTACAGTATATACAATTGTATATATGCATATACAGGTATATGTATATGCATGCGCAATCATGCACAGCTATCTACTAGAAACACATTATATACATCTATCACTACCCGCAACTATATCAATTCATTGATTACATGATACAAGCATACATATGTCATATATGTATCCTTATTCCATGTGAGTACGCCTGTTTGCGACTAATGTGGCAACATGAAGTAATGCGGCGATGCAGGTTGTCTTGTAACTTTCGCATGACCAAACTCTTGTATCAACCTCGATCAACCTCTTGATATCTCTTGATCCCGCGAGTTCTTTTGCCCAGTGGCCTTCCCAGGTAGCAACTCCAGTGAGCTCATCGAACGCAAACGCCCCCCCCGCACAAGAAGCTGAATATCCTAAGGACAGATAAGGACAGGGCGACCGTAAGGCTCTTGAAGCCCCACATGTAAAAATTCCGAACAAACAGAAATCCAAAATATTTCATATCTGATACATATCCTCTAATTTGTTGGCAGTCAAAGTGTGGCGTGCTGTCCATTTAGGAAACTATGCTCCTCATGAGGAATTTGATCGCAGTGCTTGCTGCGTTTCGCCTTTGGCAAAAACACCAACAAATCTTACAACATTAGTGCATAGCAACGGTTATGTTTGCCTCTTCCAGGCACCCATTGGAAATCAATGAAATAATTAGGAAAAAAATAGGATTAACCACCAAAAAAAAATAGGAAAAAAATGGGTCCACAAAAACACGTGATTTTGACATCCCATTGTTTTCCTATTTTTTTCCTATTTTTTTTCCTATTAGTNCAAAAAAAAATAGGAAAAAAATGGGTCCACAAAAACACGTGATTTTGACATCCCATTGTTTTCCTATTTTTTTCCTATTTTTTTTCCTATTAGTTTTCCAATTTTTTTCCTATTTTTTTCCTAATTTTTTCCTATTTTTTTCCTATTTTTTTCCTATTTTTTTCCTAATTTTCCCTAGGTTTTTGCAAATTTTGACTTTTCCAGAAATTTGAACCAAATTTCGGAATTCATTTTTGGCAACCCCATGTTTTTCCTATTTTTTTTCCTATTTTTTTCCTATTTTTTTCCTATTTTTCCGGAAACCTGAAAAATTGCAAAAACCTCGGGAAAATTAGGAAAAAAAAATAGGAAAATAATAGGAAACGCACGTTTCCAGCTACAAAATGCTATCAAATCCTATTATTTTCCTATTTTCCTAATTTTCCCGAGGTTTTTGCAATTTTTCAGGTTTCCGGAAAAATAGGAAAAAAATAGGAAAAACATAGGAAAAACATGGGGTTGCCAAAAATGAATTCCGAAATTTGGCTCAAATTTCTGGAAAAGTCAAAATTTGCAAAAACCTAGGGAAAATTAGGAAAAANGAAAAACATGGGGTTGCCAAAAATGAATTCCGAAATTTGGCTCAAATTTCTGGAAAAGTCAAAATTTGCAAAAACCTAGGGAAAATTAGGAAAAAAATAGGGAAAAAATAGGAAAAAAATAGGAAAAGAATAGGAAAAAAATAGGAAAAAAATAGGAAAAAAATAGGAAAACTAATAGGAAAAAAAATAGGAAAAAAATAGGAAAACAATGGGATGTCAAAATCACGTGTTTTTGTGGACCCATTTTTTTCCTATTTTTTTTTGGTGGTCAATCCTATTTTTTTCCTATTTTTTATTATTTTGGAAACGCCCAGGACGTGCCTGTAATGCAGACATAAAGCAACGGTAACATTCACAAACTGAAGTACCTCTTGCTTGCTTGGATCAAATGGTCTCCTTCAAACCGTTGCGTAAGTCGGACAATCAACAGGACACAGAAAGTGGTGCAGATGACGCGGCTCGCTCTGACAAAGCAGAAAGGATTGATAGTATGCAAAATGTCTGTCACAAGAACACTTTTCAGCGTGGCACGTATTGCGTGCCTTTGCATAGCGGGACACTGCAGCAGGTTGTTCACATGTAGCGTCTGACAGTCATCCAAACTGCATTGAATACGAATATGTACCTGCACCATCCAGCATCATAATGTATATATATTGGGTAGATCCTAATATCTATAACAGGTAAAAAACCATTTCCTACATAAGTATCCCCAAAAAGTGTCACCAAGGGCAATTCCATTTTTTC
>BGPT01001531.1:107212-146727 GCA_003297045.1 Symbiodinium sp. clade C Y103
AGTGTCAAATTTGATGTCCCCCTCCGTGCTACTTTTTGTGGTCTGTTTTGTGCTGACTGTTACAGCCAATAGGATCCAGCCAATATATATATATATATAATATATACAATTAGATACACAGAATGCGCACACGCACACGCACACAGACACACACACACACATGCCCTCTAGATGTATGTATATGGATATATACATATTCATTGATGTATGGATGTGTCCGCGTGCCAGTATGCATGATTTGATTGCCTGGTCTACTGTATATACACACATACATACATATGTTTACAATCTTATCATTGTTTATGTACCATTGCAATACACCTCTGGCTGTATTGAGTGTCAGATATTGCAAATACATACGGCTAGGTACAAACTGTAAACAGTCATCACATATCAGTGAAAGGATTCATGTATTATATGATGTTGCGCATATATATATATAATGCTTTCTCAGATTTTCTCAGTATATCTATACGAAGTCACTAGAAGTTCCGCACCAAGCTTCTGCTTGGAGCAACTCCACTGCCTCCCTTCACAGGAAGCAAGGGAGAACGCTCGCCCACAGTAGCGTAAAGCACAGTACTCGCGCCGTAGCTGTAGCCTCAAGGGATGATCAGAACGTATGGTCACACAGTGGAGTCACACACATCTGTACAAAGGCAAAGGGATGCAAAGGCAAACAATCTGTGTCCCCGCAGCTACGAACAATCTCTTGGGTTGCGTTTGAGCACACTTCAATGTTGATGCAGTTCACAACGAGAATTTGAAACTTGCAGAAGTAAGGAGCTCATTGATTGAGGTGTACACGAACATCCAGCTATTGATCCACCATTGATCTTGATCTCATTGATCTACCCTACAGGTTGACTCTTGGGATTAAAATATGTGGCTTCCCATCTGCTCCATCCCATGAGCTGCTCACAAAGCGTTTGAGGTATTCTATGGTATTCCACTGGTCCAACCCTCAGCTACAACTCACAATATCAATAACACATGAATAACATCAATGGTTGACAAGCTGACAACCATGGCACTTATGGAACTCCAAGCGTTTGGCGCCAAAACCATCACTTGCTCTTGACGAGTTCCATGCTGTACGCTGCAAACACCTCCGCGTCCCAAGTTCGTGCCAGACTGGTCCTGGATATGGTGATGGAATGACATGGAATGATGCAGTCCCATCCATTGCACATAATACTTCGTCAAACATATACAGATACATATGTATATATTATTTATATGTACATAACACATGTACAGTCTTGCAGAAATAGAAGCAGTGTTTCGAGTGCAGTCTCTTCATCTTCTCACATACAGTAGTTTTCATGAAAATATGAGTCAACTCCATCTGGCTTTCAGACTTTTGCAAGATATCTTCATTCTTGTAGCCCTCAGAATCTTTGGGTCTGACACATGTCAACTCAAGACGTTTGAAGCAATGGCAGTCACGAGCTCAGTTGCTGCAATTCAAATCAAATCAAACACTTCCAGCTCCGTAAGAGATCCGCCAGTTCCAGCCCCACTCTTCAGAGAAATAACCCCAGTGTTGTCCAAAGACAGCCATTCACTGGCCTGACATGATCTGAGAGACATAATATGTACGTGTGCTGAAGCTTGCCATGCAATTTGAAGGTCACTGAAAACATGCTGGTCTGTGGAGCAGGTTTTTTTCAGTATGGTTGAAATGTCGAATATGATGCAATAGGATGCAATATGATTGAAGGGTGAGGAGGAATAAGAAGGAATGAGAAAGAATCAGAAGTTCTTCAGAGGAATGGTTTGAAATGGTTTGAAACTATCTTCACTTTCCACTTGACAAGTTCTTTCAATTATATATTTCCATATGAGCGATCGGCAAAACCTCAATTGAAAATATCGTTTTCCAATAAATCCTAGGTTATCGTTTTTGGGAGTTCGTAAGAGCCCTCGAATACATACCTAATACACGGAGAGTTTAGCCTATTGCTCATATATTTCCTATTCAAGCTCCATTCAGGGTTCAAAGAAGGGTCAGGTCGTAAGACAACGCTTTAGACTTGCACTCGAGCTGTACCACTCAATTGTATGGACCTCCAAATATTTGTTGACATCCAACATCCATTCGACAACGTACTACAGTCCCAGCGCTGTATAAGAATTCCTTGTATAAGAAAATCAGGGGCTGGATTTTTTTTCCCGCGTAGATGTTTTGTGGCATGTACTGTATATGGAAATGGACATCAAGACATTGAGGGACCCTGGAATTTTAGAGCCTAAGAAATTGGGATGTTTGCGGAGGAGCCCGTTTTTCCTTTGCGATCCGGCTCTTAAAAATCCTTACATGGCTAAGAAATTCAGGGGCTGGATTTCTTCTTAGCCAAGTATTGGGTTTAAGATTGAATTCGACCCTTACTTGTTAACATCTCCTCTAGATAAGGCTCTTAAAAACCCTTACATGGTTAAGAAATTCAGGGGCTGCCCCGTGAAACAATTGGTTCCTACTCCTACCCCGTGAAACAACTGGTTGCTACCATTACCTGGTGAAACTGCTGGTTCTCTGTCTTCTTTTAAACTTTGCATGTCTCTTTCCTGAAGCCAAGACGCCAATATCCGTCAGCATGTTGGGAATCTTGGGTGTGTCATTGTATACTACATTAAGAAATTGAGGGGCCCTCGACCAAATAATTGCACATACATACTGACATTTGACATACATGGGCCCTTTCCGTTCAGAAATTGAGGGACCCTGGCCATCGGCAACCAACATTCTTATATAACGCTCGCTGCAATTACATCTAATTACAAGGTCTACTCCATCCCGCACAAGAGTGGCCTATAATTCAACTTGATGCCTGATTAAACAGGCACTCAACTTCTAAATCTGTCGATATTGTCTCACAAAGCCAGGCCATAATCCAATCAGCCTGCAACCCTGAATTTCTGAATGCCTTTGCCAAAAGTTGAACGATCCCGTTGCTCCAAAAAGCTCTGATTATTCACTTCTGGCTTTGTGTCGGATCTTTTCCCAATAATAAATAGAAGCACAACTCAACAGCAAAATATGCGAAATTTTTGTCCTGCCTCTGGCACGCAGCTGACTTGGAAGCTTCCAGAGCCATCAGTGGCAGGGGCTTTGGATGAAGTGCCCTGTTGGAGCACCACAGCATTTCCATAGCCAATGTGGCCCACCAAAACCTTGGTCGGAGTCGAAAGTGTAGTCCTCATTCCTCATCATGAAGACATTACACTGTGTAGTCACACTTGTCACGCTCGTCACACTACTCCAAACTACAGCGACAGCATCAGAATCAGCACCAGCATCAGCAGGAGCAGCAGCAGCAGCAGCAGCAGCAGCAGCAGCACCAGCAGCAGCTTTAATAGCAAAAAACAAGCAACAGCGGACAAGAAAGGCAAAACGAAAACACAGCAACAGCAACGGTATTTAGCAGGAACACCAGCAGCAACAGATGGAACATGATAGAACCAGTACTGGTACTGTACCACCAGCAGCACCGCCACCATCAACAATAAGAATGACAAAGTACTCATACAATGGCTGGGCAAAACGGATGGCCCATTAGTTCCGTTATGGAACCCAAAGGCAGATAAGGGGCACTGCGCTCCTGATTTCTATGGATTGGAGTTGGGTGAGGTGGCGCAGTGACGTTCAATGCTGGTGATGTGATGCTTCCCAAAACGCAAAACGTGAGATTCAACAAATATCATCAAAAAACGAAAGGACAACCTTTAGAACTACAAGACTCACAAAACACAACTTTGGACCACCGAACGCAGGGATGTTGTGACAAGCCAAAAGCCAAGTCAACACATGGAAAACTAAGAGCCGACCTCGCCTTGTTTGCCCCTTGGGGACAGGTAAAGGCCGGCAATAGACACCTCTCGACATACCGTGTATCATATACCGTATATCCCTTTCTCGATGGATGATGCATTTGTCAATACATATTGAACAAATTTGACCATATTGATACTGTACCCACATTGTCTGGATGCGAATGCATCTTGGGAAGGTGCCGTATAGACTTGAACCTAACAATTGTACCACCGCGCAGCAAAGCCGTTCTGGAGCTTGTCGCCAGCAGCATCACAAAGTGCTGACAAAACCAACTATAGCAACTAGATGAAACTGATGAAACTAGAATTTTCAACCTGCCGTGCTTGAAATGCTGAGGCAATGTAGACAATGTAGAAATACGGGTGAAATGTGGAAAACGGTTCAAAGCTGCGGCTGCTGCAAGCCACTGTCAGAGGCGTAGAGGCAGAGAGGCTGCTGCTTTGCCAAGCCGTGAGGGTGCCTCAATATCCAGAGATCACATTTGCAAGCGAAAAGCAAGGTTTTGCTCAGGAAAGTACCAGTATCAACGTATATAATGAAATAAGCAACAGACCATCAAACTACATGTGACGCTATGGTATGATACAAGCACAGTGCACATCACGGCTTTCCACTACATTTCATCCAGTAGCATCACAGCACACATGCAAATACACACAACACACAAACAAAAACAACTACCCCGACACTGCTAAATTTCATGGGTGGCCCTTACCCCTGCGACTAAGCCCCCCCCCTTGCGATTAAGGCTCCTGTGTATCCAGGATTGTGTTTTCGCGTATGAAAATNTGCTAAATTTCATGGGTGGCCCTTACCCCTGCGACTAAGCCCCCCCCCTTGCGATTAAGGCTCCTGTGTATCCAGGATTGTGTTTTCGCGTATGAAAATGGACCAGTGCCGAGTTCATCCAATTCAAGCATGCGTTTGGGAAAATCAAAGCGATCAAAGTTGATCAGCAGGGTTACCATTTGCCAACTGTTCTGCTTTAGGAATGCATTGCCTTAACGTCCCTAAACAACCTCCCGAGAAACCAGTTTCAGTACAATTCTGAGGCGGCCTGCTAAAGGCAAAACAGCACACCATTCCAGGAACACGCTTTAACTTTAGAACATAACATATACCATATCATATATCAGGGGAAATCTAAATTGAAGGTATAGCCCGGTGTAGTATGAGTTTTCTACTTGAGGTACTTACATGAAACAAAATACGTGATTTCTTTGCGAAAACCTGTATGTACACACATGTGCATATTGACTTGAAACATGTGTGGGATGTTTCTTCAAAAAAGGGGACCCCCACTGACGTAACAGATTTTGGAAGAGTTTGGTTTGGAAGAGATTATGAACATTGTCATGTGTACCGGAAATGCGTACAGTCGGAAGACCCAGGTATGGGAAAAACACGCCTTCCCAAATTTGCCACATCTAATATCTGATCAGTTTGGAACCTTAACTGTTTCTGACCTGATACAGTAGAACTACTCCTGCCAGGCCGATTTGGCCGAAGAAGGGGTTTCAATTAATGCGCTGCGTTTTTGATTTATAATAGTTGGCTCCATCATGAAGCACCAAGTTGCCAAACTGATCAAAGGTTCACTAACAGCACGCGTCATAACATATTCATGAAATTTATTTGATACAAAATGTATACGAAGGATCAGGTTTCAGTAGCTGCTGTAGGAGCTCAGCCGTGGAAATTCCAATGTTCAGCACACCTTGCACTGCACCTACCTGCTCTAGTATTGTCAAGCAGCCTCTTTGCAGAAAGGCGTTCTAAGCCCAGAATTGTTTTTCTGGAGCAACATTTTCATGGACTTTTCATGGTACGTTCTGGGTACTGCCACAGCCAAAACCTATTACCCCTTCAGATGAAGTGGTATAGAAACCCATCGCTAGTCACCAGAGCCAAAGATCGGAACAAACAAGCCAAGAAAAAATAATAGTAACAAACACTAATGAAAAATATTGAAGAATCGCAAGTGCATTCATCAATTCAAACTTGAGCATTGTTCACACGTATTGCCCGTATTGCTTTGCTTATTAAAATTTACACTAGTTCCCGAAACCTAGCAGTAGTCATCAGGTCATTTTCGAATTAAAGTTCAACAACGTATAGGCACAACTCTCATGTGTCAGTCTAGAATTCGCAAAGAAAACCCGTAAGTTTTGATTAGCGACATAAGGAGTGAAGATCCCATGTGCCTCATCTCTCTGTCTCTCTTCTCTCTCTCCCCGCTTGCGTCTCCATGATTCACATTTATATATTGTGTTTTCCATTTTTTAAAGCATTTTGAATGGGATTCAAAAAGGCCCAAAATATTACAAACATTGAGCTGGTTTGCCGAAGAAAAAACCGTGCACCCTTACAAATCATACTCACACATCAAAACCTGGATGAAGAGCTATGGCTATAACCTGTAGGACAAACAAATCAAAACTCCAGATTTGGAGTGACGGGGTAAACTCTTGAGATGCATCGGTCAACCTCTGAACTTGACTCCAAACTGCCAAGCCCCTACATACGGTGCCAGGCTCTTCGGTGCTGGGTCCACAGTTGCAGGGGTCAGACCTTCCTTATTTACAGGGGCGCAAACCTTGGCCAAACCTTTAGTTGCAGGGGTCAAACCCTTAGTTGCAGGGGCCAANGTCCACAGTTGCAGGGGTCAGACCTTCCTTATTTACAGGGGCGCAAACCTTGGCCAAACCTTTAGTTGCAGGGGTCAAACCCTTAGTTGCAGGGGCCAAGGCCTTAGTTCCAGAACTCAAACCCTTAGTTGCAGGGCTCACCCTTAGTTGCAGGGGTCAAACCCTTAGTTGCAGGGGTCGAACCCTTAGTTGCAGGGCTCAAACCTTTAGTTGCAGGGGTCAAACCCTTAGTTGCAGGGGTCAAGCCCGGGTCAAACCCTTAGTTGCTGAGGTGATTTGATTCTCCTTTGTCGTTTCTGGGACCCTTGGGATTGTAGCATAGTTACGACAAAATGTTCTACCAAGTCNTCCCAGTTGAAGTGGCCAACCCTTCAGTTGCGGAGGTTAAAACTTAGTTGCAAGGGTCAAACCGTCAAACCCTTAGTTGCAGGAGCCAAACCCTTAATTGCATAGGTCAAGGCTTAATCGCATGGGCCAAAGCTTAGTTGCAGGGGTCAAAGCTTAGTTGCAGGGGTCAAACCCTTAGTTGCAGGGGTCAGACCCTNACTAATTCCTCAAATTATTTAGCCAACATCACCTTAGTTGCAGGGGTCTGACCCAGACCCCTGCAACTAAGGGTCTGACCCCTGCAACTAAGGGTTTGACCCCTGCAACTAAGCTTTGACCCCTGCAACTAAGCTTTGGCTCATGCGATTAAGCCTTGACCTATGCAATTAAGGGTTTGGCTCCTGCAACTAAGGGTTTGAAGGTTTGACCCTTGCAACTAAGTTTTAACCTCCGCAACTGAAGGGTTGGCCACTTCAACTGGGACTTGGTAGCACATTTTGTCGTAACTGCGTGGTTAATTAATTTGACTGATTTTTTTGCCAATGACAAAAAAAATTGTTGGTACTTTGCCTTGTAGTTAAGTGCGGCCCCTACAATCCCAAGGGCCTNCGTGGTTAATTAATTTGACTGATTTTTTTGCCAATGACAAAAAAAATTGTTGGTACTTTGCCTTGTAGTTAAGTGCGGCCCCTACAATCCCAAGGGCCTCAGAAGCGACAAAGGAAAATCAAATCACCTCAGCAACTAAGGGGTTGACCCGGGTTTGACCCCTGCAACNTAAGTGCGGCCCCTACAATCCCAAGGGCCTCAGAAGCGACAAAGGAAAATCAAATCACCTCAGCAACTAAGGGGTTGACCCGGGTTTGACCCCTGCAACAAAGGGTTGGACCCCTGCAACTAAGGGTTTGAGCCCTGCAACTAAAGATTTGACCCCTGCAACCAAGGGTTTGACCCCTGCAACTAAGGGTTTGACCCCTGCAACTAAAGGTTTGACCCCTGCAACTAAGCTTTGACCCCTGCAACTAAGCTTTGGCCCATGCGATTAAGCCTTGACCTATGCAATTAAGGGTTTTGACCCCTGCAACTAAGGGTTTTGACCCCTGAAACTAAGGGTTTGACCCCTCCAACTAAGGGTTTGACCCCTGCAACTAAGGGTTTGACCCCTGCAACTAAGGGTTCGACCCCTGCAACTAAAGGTTTTGACACTTGAAACTAAGGGTTTGACCCCTGCAACTAAGGGTTTGACCCCTGTAACTAAGGATTGGACCCCTGCAACTAAGGGTTTGACCCCTGCAACTAAGGGTTTGAGCCCTGCAACTAAGGGTTTGACCCCTGCAACTAAGGGTTTGACCCCTGCAACTAAGGGTTTGAGCCCTGCAACTAAGGGTTTGACCCCTGCAACTAAGGGTTTGACCCCTGCAACTAAGGGTTTGACCCCTGGGTTTTGACCCCTGCAACTAAGGGTTTGACCCCTGCAACTAAGGGTTTTGACCCCTGCAACTAAGGGTTTGACCTCTGCAACTAATGGGTTTGACCCCTGCAACAAGGGTTTGACCTCTGGAATAAAGGATTTGATGGTTGCGTTTAACGTTTGGCACCTGCAATTACGGGCTGGACACCGGCAACTAAGGGTCTGGCTGCTTCAACCGGGGGGAGTGTTGGAACCTTCGGATTAAGTCTAATTTTGCCGTCTCAAAGCCAGACAATGGTTCAACCCAAATTCACGTTGGCGCATGCTTGTCCACTTGATGCCCGTTCCAATATGTTCCGTATAGCAACCACTGGAAACTCACCACTATGACACAACTGAACTCAGCATTCTTTTGAATATGTCCCGGCATGCCTCTCCGGGGGCCTTTGACTTGCAGTGCAGGCAATTTTCGCAAACATGCAAGTATATAGGCTCAAACATTCAATGCCGATTTTCTTTCAATGCCTTAGCACCAAATTGGTTCTACAACAAGGTTAGGGAGATGAATTCTCTAGCAAGCAAGAGGCATAAGACGCTGTGTCTATTTCCTGGTTTTGATTCTGGAAAGGAGCGTTTTGCAAAAGACCTGCTGATGATATACAATAAGAATAAATTGGATTTAGCTGCGACCCAATCTTGTCAGAAACTTGTCTGTTTCGGTGCGATTTTTCAACATGGACTTTTCATTCCTGCTTGGGCATCATGGTATGCTCTGGCCACTACAAAATCCTCAGTCTATGGGTTCCATCAGGTGAAATTCTAGAAACTCAGCTCAGGATGCAAAAGGTACACTACAAGTACAAGTAGGAATACACACACGCATAGAATGACAATTGCAAAAGAAAAAATACAATTATCGTCATTGCATTGAGTGCTGAGATCCCCAGAGGCATTCTTCACAGCCCGGTGAGAGCGATGTTGAGAATGTGTGCTACTTTGACTATTTTTCTGGAAAACATCCCTAGGAGGCCCCGCTCAGTTTGACTTACTACCTTAAAAACTTCGACAGTTAGTTTTGGAAGAGGCTGGCCAACTCGCCTGCTTCTAAACCCCCGATAGTTTTCACACTTTTTCTGATTTTGAAGCCTAGAATTATGACATTGCCATGATGGGTGAACCCTGCCCAAAAAATTACTTTCCAGGATCTTGCTTTAGCTTAATCGCAAGACCCCGACCCAAAAAAACGAAGAGCTATGCGACAAAGGAAGCAGTAGTGCATATCAGCATTGTGCCTGCTTCACAAAGTCACTCTGAGATTTGGTTTATAGGTGCTTGAATTTGCACCTTGCATTCTGAATGCTTTTCCAACACACTGTTTAGCAACCAGGTTTTGCCTCTGCTTGTTCGCAGGGGGGTCTCCCGAAAACGTCACCTGTGAAATTTAGCATTAGAATTTGAACTGGCCTGTTTTGTTTATCCTAGCGATTTTATGGTGGAATTTGGCTCAGAGTTTCCAAAAAAAAAAGCACCACAACAAGAGCCAAAACCAGGAACGTATTTGCCAAATAAATCCAAATAATGTCAGTAGAGGCATGTTGGTGTGTCTGAAAATGCAGCACACCCCCGAAATGGTACTGTTTAAAGAAAAAATGATGATCAGTCAGGGGATTGAGGGGTATGAGTACCATATCTTCAGACAGTTTCCATGCTAGCACTTTGAAACCAGGAACTGACATGGTGCCCATTGAAAGAATCACTGCTGGGTTTGGCACCTGGTTATTTCAATTGGATTCTCGGCCCTGGGTGCCAATGTTTATTTGAAATGGATACAATTCAGCCCCTCCGCTGGGTTTGCAGGAGCGGAATCCTCACTGTCTGGCATTTTTTAACATAGCAATGGAAGGCATGGACCATTTAGATCGATGATTTACCTATCACTTTAATGGTGGTTTTCAATGGCAAACCTTGAAAATTAACAGATGGTAAAAGCCAATCTGATATTCACACATGAATACCAGAGTGGGAATCCAAGCAAAATGGCTATATTAACTCCCATGGATTAATGTTCACATCTCCCAATATATATATATATATATATAGATACATCATCCAACTCTTGACCCGTATACAGTATCAACCATTACATCCTACCCAAGGTCTACCCGCCGCTAAAAGGTCACCTGGCAATTGACAATTTCCTTTCTGAATAAGCAGTGCAATAAAACTGGTTCATTTTCTAGCCATGTTTCAGAGGGTCTACCCGGCTACTTCTGTTTGATCATATCATACTTTTGGTGGCTAAGTCCTTGACTTTTGTTGTCAGCATGTTTGGTGGGGTCACTCATTCCTTTGGATTAAATTGCCATGTTTGGTGCTGAAATTTCGGTTTGTGGGTGGGATATGGCTCAGCATTACCCGCATCTGGTGATCCACCATAAACCCAATGATTCACCTGGCTATGAGCCAACTCGGCTATAACAAACTGTTACTGAAGGACACCACCTGTTTTAATTTGACAGTTCGCTAGGGAGGCCATGACCAATTTAGTTGGATGATTTACCCAGTAAAAACATGATCATAGCTATGGAAATGTGGAAGATAAACCCATCACTTCGAAGCTGAACAAATCATTCACCAAATTGAAAAATCGCCAAGTTCGGCCAATGATGATTTTGCAGCCATGATGATCCCGTTCCTATTATCATATAGCTGCCATAGCTTCACCCATCATTCCCATCCGACGCTCCGCCTGAGCCAATCGAAGGGCCCAGCCTCGCCGCGAACACCCAAGGCCTGGCAGCGAGGCAGGGGATAAGCTGCAAAAAAATCAGAGGAACCATGGTGAAAACTTTGGGAAAAAACGTGAAAAACAGGGCATCTTTGCCAAATTTGATTAATTGGAAAAACTGGGACAAACAGTGGAGAGGTGTGGAAACAAACAAAATGCAAGAAAGGACACTGGGGAGAAGGGTACTATTTTGAAACAAGAAACACTATTGGAAAACACAAGGAACACATGAACATATGATTTTTTTAAATCGCAACAAAGGGGTTGGAGGGTATCAATTCTACCAGGAAACAACATACACATTTTTTTAGCAAACAATAATACAAATCAATCAGCCGAAAAAAAAAGGACAATGACAATGAAGACAAATAAGATAAAAAAAGAAAACACAACTCAACAAATCAGGCAACAAAAATTGGGAATAAGGAAGAGAACAATGGGGAACATCTTGGGCATATGAATTGTATCTGGTAGGAGGCATGACCATAAGGACGTATATTATGCTAAACATGCTAAACAATCTCACCAGATAATATAGTCATCCAAGAATCCAACGGAAATACATGGATTTTACCCACAAAAAACCTCAAAACGATTCAAAGCAAAACCAAAAAATCGCTACGACTTTGACCCTTGACTGTAAAACAAGCAAACAAACACATTCAAACATTAAAAAAAATCAAGCACGTGCAAAAGCGGACATCACAAGGGAACAAAGGAACATTGAGAAGTATCTATGCCGACATGAATGTCTAAACGGCTGAACAAGAGAAACATGGAAACATGTGTCACTCCGCATAGAAACGGGAATGAACCCTAATGCATCACATGATTTGCTGGATTTTCCCTGGTTTACATTATCCACGACTTCCAGTCTGTGTTTATCTGACCGAAACATTAACCGTGGTCGGACAGCTTCTGAAAAGGATATGATCATTCAACTGCCAGGAAATAGGGTTTCCTTCTATTGGGTTTACAACTCCCTCCCTATTCATTCCTGGCTTGATGGGTCCATCAATAATTCTTGCATCAATCCCAAGTGTTCAGTAAGACGTCTATTGTGTTGCCTTGAATCCGATGTCTATGGGGTCTGGGATGATCTTCCCTCACAAACCATCATGAAACAAATCCTTCCCATCAGAATAGCGAAGAAACAATCAGCTGTACCGGTTTCTACCCAAGCTTGACCCACCATTTTACTCACCATTTTACTCCCTTCACCCAACCGGATATCCGTTAAAATCGGGTACCCTTAAAAATGGATGGTTAATGTTAAAAATAGACGAACATCTGTGGTCCCCTTAGCCTTAAATATTGCCCCAGCCTGCAGGGCCGCAGCCACGGAACAGGACGTGCCAAGGCTCACGAATCGTGAGGTTGCCACAAGGGGCTTCGCCTTGGCCATGTTGGATTGGATGAAGGGAACATTTACAGGAACCCCCTATATTTCTTTGTAAAAACCATGGGCTTCCGGATGTTTCCCGCGAAGATTTTCCAACTCCCCTTGGCTTTCTGTGTTCGACCGAACCCACATATCAACCATCAATACCTTCCAGTAAACATTAGGAACATGTGGAAAAAAACCAACAATGAAAGCAGATTTTCCTGGGAAATTGAACGATGAAAGCAGATCTTCCTGAAATACCATCCCCCAAATCACCATAAATAGGTGGTATATACCATTCCAAAATGGGTGGTTTATTATTGTTTTACCCACATTAATCAAATTTTCACATCGATGTTAGTTTCCCCTCACCGAGGTGGGATGTTCCATTCTTGCAACATGCGATTTCGCCTCTGAAACCATCCGGGTTTTCGCTTAAAGTTGACATTCCAGAAACGAGAAACGTCAATGAAACTTCAAAATGTACATCAACTATCAACATGACACAAATATATATATATATATATATCACGTAAGACAATATTATGGATCTAACGGTATCCAACGGGATGGTTCCCCCACTTCAATTCTCCAGCAGCCAGCGATCTTCCTGAAAACATGGTCAAATCTTCAGGTTGATGTATGCATATCTTATAAAGAAAACCATATCATTTGGATATAAATTTGACATCATTCATTCTAATCTCTTTTTGAGGATGTAGGTCATTCTGATTTGACATCTTTTCACCAAAACACATGCTTGAGTAGAACTTTGAATCATGGACATAGAAGTCGCAATCGAGGACCCCAAAGACGCATGGTTCAATAGAGAATGGCCAGTCAGAAGCTGCTTCCAGGACAGTGGCATTTCGGATTCATATCCATCTCATCATTGCATCTGAATCTTTAGTGGCATGGTTTCAATAGTGCTCCACATTCCTGGATGAAATGGTGAAAATTCACCAGATATATCCAATGTCACGAGCCATTCTGGCAGTTTTGCTGTTGTCAGCTCCTTATCTGACACATCACAAGTTCTCATAGCTGGGTTGCTAGAAGATCAGCAGGTGATAGATTAGACTGGATTAGATTAGAGTAGATTCGATTGGACTAGATTGGCTTATATATATATATATATATGATATTATATTATTATATACATACAGATGAAATTAGACATACCATCTGTATTTGTTGCAGCTACAATACCAAGCGCTCCAATGTTGGCTCCATGTTGACCCTTCGCAACTGGGTCACGTGGGGATCCTCCAATCCCAGACGACGCCGCCGTTGGGCTTGCAGCGAGACATGGAACTCTGGGTCATGCCGGACCTCCTCCTGAAACACCAAGGCGCTGGAGATGCTTTGGTCCAAGAAACCAAGGGTGATCTGAAAAACATGGGGCACCCAATGAGACTATTTTTTTGATGTTTTATGTCAGCCCAACGCTGATGCTAAAGATGTTAAAAGATCATAGATTATCTAATCATTTTTTTTGATGGCCATGTATGGGCTAGAGTATACCATGTTCAGACAAACGCATGCTTTTGTTTTTGTGCAATCCAAGAAATAAGAAACACATACATCGAATGTTTGGGGACACCCGGCTTCGAGCCATCGCAATACAAGTTGATCAAGCAATGTGGACACCCCAAATAGATCCAATCATATGTATATATAATATATGATTGTATATGCATACATCCAAACAGTGGTATCTGGTATCTGTATTCTTTCTAAAATATCCCATGTGTGTTTCCGATACAACAACTATTGATCACTGATACTTAGAGCAAGCATCCGATTCCGCAATTTAGTCATGAGGCGTTTCTGACTTCCTTAAAAGCACCTTCAAAGGGTCATTCGCGACTGCCCCAAACCCACGACTTACAACGACTCCTCGATGTGTTCCTTCACCACTTGAGGTTGATCCAATTGGATGCAAGGACCAGGATCTATACAAAGCATGGCGAAAAAATGCTCCTCCACTCCGTGGGAGAACGAGCCTCCAACCTGCTGGCGATCGTAAGTTGCTTAGTCTTGAAGCATTCGGACTGTTCAGATATTTGTTCAGATCCTCTTTGGTGCCAATCTTTGTGACCCAAGATCAACGGAAGTCAGCATGAAAAAACCTTCGGAACTGGAATTGCTTGCCTTGTCTCTTCTTAAGGACGGGTCAAAGGTGTGTTACGTCGATTCCAAGCCAAAAAGCTGAGATGCGAGGCTGCAACTGCTGCCAACCTTTGCCAGGACTGAGGTGGTAATTTACTGGGATGTCAGTGAATGGCCAGTAATTAGATCCCAATTGAAGCCCCTATAGTTCATCTAATTGCATGATATTGCATGTAATGTCCGCAAAGCACGCCTGTACGGGATGTTTTGCATCAAATCTCTTTCAAATGCGAGTTGTCCGACTGGGCGTCTTGCCCTGTCGTTTCTGAGCGATTTGACACATCACAGCCAACTGGCAGAAGCTGGCTACCAACAGTGCAAGCGATATATTTCTTGGCAAACATGGAATTTTCATGTATCAAACATCAGCAAGAAACAACTGCAATCTATGTCTCACCAGGCCGGCCACTTTCGACGCACCGAAAGTGGTCTTCACACCAATCCCATCCGCCATAATCAAAACTGCTCAATTCATGGAACCAATTTTGATCCCAAGTCATTGACTGATAGGTCTTTCACCAGGCTTTCTTGGGGTAAACAAGTTGTTGTTTCTGGAGGAGGGATTAAAAGTGCATGACATTGGATGCTTTGGAACCTCTCACGTTCCAGAAATCGGGATGTTCGAAAGGCTTTCCATGCATCCTGCAGCAAGAGCAAGGACTCAGCACTTGGGTGTTGTGAGGTTGGTCCTTACCCACTCTTTGAGTGAAAATCAAATTCTCGAAGTGTACCAAATTATTCCAAAGTTGTGGACAATAAAATCAAGATATAGATTTAGTATGATTCAAACATCAACAAACAACCCCCTATATCATCTGACCGCACAGTGCTGAGCGAACAGGAAACAAACATTATCGTGACTTTTTTCCGAAAGATGTCAGTCTCTGCTAAACAAACATGTGTAGAATCCCATCTGACCTACACAATGTGATAGTCTCTAAATGATGAATTTCGGTCAATTCGGTGAGCCCACCATCCTTACAAGTCTCTGTTCACATGAGCAACTGACAATATTGGCTGAATTAGAATGGTTTGCCCTAGTCCACCTACCTGGGAGAAAACAAAACTCGTGCAGTGCTACCCTCAAATAACCCATATATATATATATATAATATATATATATATACATTGTTTTAGGATGTTTTAGGTGTGGATTCAAATCCAGAACCCCAGTAATTATTATTGTAATTGGATGTCTAGTACCAATATATCTTCAAATCTGCGGATTTCTTGGATTCAATGTTTTTCCACACCCCTTAACTTTCATCCGTGGTCATGGGATCTGCGTATGGTAGATCTGGTAGATAACACCCATTGGTTGCTGCTAGATAAGAAGAAGTAAATGTGGTAAACCCAATGCCATAAACCATCCCCAATGGAGATTGATTCTTGGGTATATGGTATACGGTATACCCCTGTTTGAGACGATATAAAACAACACCCCAGTAAAGGTTGGTTAATGGGATGGTTTATAATGGTGATTAAAGCCTTAATGATCCATTATTACCCCACTATTGTGCTGAATCCATCTTCTCCTACCAAACAAAACCTACGATATCCCACTTTGCCTTTTGTTTTCCCTTAGTCGGTGGTTTTTTCTTCATATCTCAGTGGTTAGCTCCTCCTATCTCCGAGTGACTGTGTGCGGAGCTGGGCATTCGTCAACAAGGTCCGATAGTCCTAGGGGGAGATGGGGCCTGGGGGGTTCCATAAATGGGGGGTACCCCCATGGATTTATGAACCAGGCTTGCTTCCAACAGCCCAGTTGCAAGGGGTGGTAAACTGAGTATACTGAAGGAGGTAAAATATGGTTAACATATGGTAAAATCACGAATTTCCTGCCATCGTTTAGAGTGGGTTGGAGCAACCCTGTGAACCAACACATGGCTACCCTGACACCATTTCTGCACATAGCTGGCGAATGCTGGGGATTGTATCCTGAACCGGAGACCCCAGTGTAGGTTGCATCAACTATGGTTGCATCACCAGGCCACTACTTATAATGTGGTAAAAGCCAATAGTAAACCATTCCAAATTTCACCAGACATGGGTCTGTACTAACCATCCAAAATTGGAGTTTATAGTTGGGTTTACCCCACTTAGACGCCATAAATCAACACCTGAAGCGTTTCAGAATGGCAGCAGCCAAGCTGCATATGCTGGGACCCCAAAAGGATCGAACACCTGAAAAGATGCAGGTGAACCAAACAGTTGTGTCGTCTTTTGTTGGTATCTTAAATATGTATATACGTATATATGTGCTTACGTGCGACATATGTACAGTATTTTTTCTCTGTTCTCCAGCTTCATTTCCCAATGTAAAATGGAGATGGTCCGCTATTGAACTTCCAAAATCGTGACGGCTATGGGGCTTTGGGATGGTTTGGGTCCATGATTGGATCGTTCTGGGTCGTTATTCAAGGCAATGTTGGGAGGATTTCGCTGTCTACATGTCTAAACCATGGTGAGGTCGTTGTGTCGCCATGATATTTCTAGATTCTCAGAAACATGTGAGCAATGTCTTCTCTGCTTTTCTATTGGTATAATCCCATTATACTGGCTAGTCCTTTCAATAATTCTCTAGTTGATGGGGCGGTTCTTAATCTCTATAGAAGAAGGTTGTATAAACCCATATATAAAAATAGGCTACACCTAAAATCACATGCATAGTCAGCATCTTCTCTATTCAAATGGCCAATGGGGTAACTCCTCCACTCTCCGACATGCCCAAAATATCATGTGAAGTCGGATATGTATATATATATATATGTATAGATTATTATTCCTTTCCTCTATTACTAAACCCCCCAAATAATAAAAACTAGGGTCCTTCTCCAATTTTGGAACATTTGTGGTTGGCCAATTTGACTTTTAATTGATCCCCTTTAGAAAACAAACAAAAAATCGAGCCACCATTTGTGGGTTCTACCCCCTAATAATTAAAAAAAAAGATTACCCAGGGGTGTTTATTATCAGGGTCCGCTTCGAAATCCAATTTGTTGCAACGTATTAATTGCGTTTTCAATTAAAATTTAATTGATTTTGAAATCGAAAAAATAGTTTCTTATATTAAGGTCCGGTGTTTATTATTAGGGTCCGCTTCGAAATCTAATTTTATGCAACGTATTAATTGCGTTTTACATTATAATTTAATTGATTTTGAAATCGAAAAAAAAAAAAGTTTTTATATGAAGGTCCGGTGTTTATTAGTAGGGTCCCCTAATAATAAATACCCCCCTAATAATAGAAACTACCTGAGGTGTTTAGTATTGGGGGGGGGTTAGTATTAGGGGGCAGGGATTACTCACATATCCCCACCATACATCCACGTATTTGTTGCTGTAAATTCAGCGTTTCTTGGTTCCTCCTCTACCAACAAAGGTATTTCGTGGGCGCCGAAAAATGCGCCTCCTTTGCAGGATCCAGACCGAAGGGATTGGTCCATCCCGGCTGAAAGCCCGACCTCATGGGCCAGCCCTGTCCACTGGGAAGAAGTATATGATATATGAATGCAGTCATATAAACATAGATGACGTATTAAATCAGATGTAAAATCATATATCTATAATCATATATCCATAATCATATATCTATAATCATATATCTATAATCATATATCTATAATCATATGTCTTCCACAATGATATATGCTCAATGAAAGGTGTAATATATATATATATATATATTTAAGTAACACTTATAACTTATATCAATATATCTGTATGTTTATGTGCATATATACTGAACAGAATGTGTATATATATATATACATGTATGTATATGTAATATATGAAACACATGTAAACACATGTATAGTGCCTGACTCTTTGGCAGCTGCAAATACACAGCAATGGAACAGTGCCGCAACATGTGTGAAACTAATTGCATTGAGTAATCTCGGAAACGCCAGGTTCACGGAAAGGACATCCACAAATTTGAAAGGCCCCATCCCTTATTCCCTTACCACATGTTTGCACAAGACTGATGTATGGCATTCCTGGGGGGCGTCGCTTAAAGGAAGATTAAGTAATATTACGTACGTGCACAGTTACGACACAACCTTCCAAGGGGGTATCGCTATTTGGAAAGGTCCCATCGCTTACCTCGTGTCTTTACAATTTACAGAAACCGATGTCCATCCCTTACATGTTTAATATTGCGGGAGTTTTTGCGGTGGCTCATATAGTAGCATGAATATAGACATGCCTATATCTTGGAGAGTGTCTCACTTTCTATACGATTTAGACACACAGACACACACACACAATGACTTCTATCATGTATGAACATGTGATGTCATGTGATGACATGGCAACGGAGCGAAACCTATTGGGCATTCCTGTACCATATTTTGGGGGGATGGGCCCCCATACAGTAAATCCCAGCGATTTTGCATTGCCTCGCCAAGGAACTGTGCTTCGTCCTGGAGTCTGTCTGGAGCGGATCGGAACGGCGCTTTCGCAGATGCATCCTCTCGAAATTGGATCCTGGATTGGCGCAGCCGTACACGGCTTGAAGTTGTCCAAGTACCATCTGGAAATTTCTTGCAGTTGGCCAATTGGATAATCACCATCTTTATCAATCTTTAGTAGGTAAATCATCGAACTAAATGGGCCATTGTTATATAGCTATGTCACATGACCGGAGAGCAAGATGGATGATCTACCATGAGGGGTTGTGATTTTCATGATTGGATAATTTCACAACATGTAGCCAATCATTGTTTTTTCCAGCCAAATAAGGGAGTTTCCTGAACATGTTCCCTAAAACCAATCCAATGAACCGTTTGTCTTTATTCCTACCACTTGTTAATTATCATTATCCCTATTACATGGCCAGAAATTGGGGGGGTTACTCTTCCATTGTCAGGCATAAATCCCTTGGTGGATATATCTCAACCGTCTCCAGCCGCCCAAACCTTTTAGCATTGAAACTCAGCAGTTACCGCAAGCCACACAAACGAATGAAACACATGTGGAACTTGAAACGTGTTGCTTGAAAGAGAAATTGTATTTGCATAAAATTGTTTGGTTTGTTTACATATCTATGATATCTATGAGTTTGTTGGAGACTCCCTTCGCAGTCATCCAAATAAATGTTTGTGGAAAAATCAGATCAAGACCCAACACGACAACGGCTTCCCATTTTGGATACCACCGGGACCATAGGTTTCCAGTAGCTTCAAAAATCGAATCTCAGACACTTTGAGCAGTGGCCAAAACTGTGACGCTTCTCGAAATCCTATGAAATCCCGCGAAATCCATCATGCTCATATTTGATCATTTTTGGGGATTGTGAAAAAATCAAGTGAGCCCTGAAAAATACCATTGTATTGGTTGGTCAATAGGAAATCCATGGAAATCCCATGGAATGGAATTCTGGCTTGTAATAACCCAAATAACCCAAGTAGTATAGCCTCCTTTCATACACAATCGACAGTAGCTTTTGTTCATCCAGTGATGAGTCCACCGGCTCCTGGAGTCAGATCCTGATGCACGCTGGCCCGGTTTTCTTGGTGCAAGAATCATTTATTGATAGCCTCTGGTAAACTAACATAACTATGGCTATGGAAAATCACCATTATTAATGGGAAATTCCACTATAAATGGCCATTTTCAATATGTTAGTTTACCAGAGGGTTGCGCCCCCCAAAAAGATAGAAACACTGTCCAGGGATTTCCGAACCACACAATTGACGAACATGAGCAGAAAGAACTCGCTGGAGATGTCAACCCAGCCCGTAAATATGCTCGTCATTCAGGATGATAATCCAAAATATGACATGGCTGAATATGAATCACTATGGATAAAACCAAGAACCTTTTCATCATATCTATCACATTCTATCACCACTTTCTCGGCTGAGTTTTCCATGATTGTTGGTCAGACCAGGATGGTCACCTATTTCTGGATATGTCTGGGACTCTACATAAAACATGTACATGGTGGGACCTCCTAGCTAAGTTGATTTGTAGCTAGGTTAACTGGTAGGGCACCACCTTGTAGCCGTATTCGGTAATCTATATGATGCACATTGAATACAATATTCCATCTAGTTTCATATTGATGATCAAATCATGGATTTAACATGATTTCACCCAAATTAAGATCCATTGAATCCACATTTTTCACCCCCATCAATATCATTAGGTATATCGCATAGCATACATTCCACTCATCCACTGCTTCTCTCAACCCTCCTGGAAGCGATCTAGCTGGCTCGTCTCGCACCGTCCTTGCCTGCATGGGAGTTTTGTTTGTGTTTGCCCAGAACGAAGCATGGTGAAGAAATTGGACGAAACATGTAAATCTATGTAAATCTAATCAATTCTTACATTATTCAAGCCAGTTTAGGGAAGTGCAATTGGAAATAATTTGAACATAATTGTATTTGCCGATACGAAGAGCACAATTGCAGGGAAACTACGTGTGGGGATGTGAAGAAGTTGCAGGTATAATCTGACAGTGTCTTAAAATGTCTTCGTGCCTCAAAACGATACAATGTTTCGTCCTTTTGAAGAAAGTGGGGGAAGCTGACTTTATACACAGGCTTCCAACTTTTGATCTTCAAACGTCAAGAATTGTCAAAAAATCTCTACATGTGGTGCCCCATAGCTATGTTCGTTGGTTTGCAAACCCCACTAACCAGTTTGATAATGTCCGTATATCTAGCATAGACCATACTTAACCATACCGAACCTAGAAAGCAACTTAGCTACGAAGGGAGCCCCTCCTTGCACTGTGTTTGCATTCATCCGAGTTGGTCCAGACACCACCTGAGCATCTCCTGATGTTTTTTTTGATAGCAATGCAGTTGGTTTGGCTTCTTCTCTGTGAAACAAACACAGGATTTCTTAGACAATTCTGTACCCCGGCCTATGGTTTGTCTTCATGTTCCCCCTTCTAAGTGATTGAACATGACCATTTTCTAGGGAGCTAAACACATTGAGTGTCCCATGTTCACCCTGCGGCCGGCCTGTGCGGTCTGTGCTGCCTGCAAGGCTGCAGCATGTATCTTCTCAGCTTCAGTACCTGGAAACAGCCAAGAGGATGCGCCCTATAGATCTCACAATTTCGCCATGAGCATGACATACCTGTGGCTGGAGGAAATCCTGCACCAGGCAGGGTAAGTATTTGGATTCCTATGAAACACTCTACTGTAAATAAGAGATTAACATGGATTAACTTGGGATAAACTGTCTACCAGCTCTAGTCTTACCAACCTCTCACAAAAGTATTTCTCCCATCCCTGGAACAGTTACTTGATTGGGACCTAGTGCATCAGCATTGATTCTCCTCACGAATCCTCCCTTGAATAAATGAAAATTAATTCAATAGGCATCTTTGCAAAATTTGTTTCCAACGTACTGAACAAATATTGTCACTGCATTGGTGGAGAGGTCCCTGAACAAGTTGCATTTTGCAATATCGTGGATTTTTGCGCCTAAGTCGGGGATCGCTGCTGTGGCCAGGTTCATTTCCTAATACTAAACCTTATCACTGACTTCACTCGAAGTAGCTGGACTTCATTGACTGACCCTTTGCGAATCACAGGTCCATTTTACCCTCCAGAAACTCAACATAAATGTGGAAAACTCAGTGTTTCCCTACGAAATGATGCATAACATATCATAAAATGGTGTACCGTGCATATCTATGTTACTTGACACCAGAGAGTAAACCATCCCATTTCTGACCCATTTCGCATCGTCAAGCTTCTGAGGCTACTTGGATGTGCATCGATGGAATCGAAAGTGTGCAATACAATACTATAAGCCAGTTTAATACTATAGGCATTGTTTTTGTGTGTAATTAATATATATATAATTAATCCTAAAACCAAGGAAAAAAACACTTATCTTAATGTTTTAATACCATTTATGTGTGTCAACTATTCAAAAAACTGTGTTCCCCAGCCCCAAGAACTCATTGACGCCGATCAGAACTGGCGCACGAAATTCGCCCAGTTGGTTCTCACGGTCCTGGTGAAAGATGTGGCTGTTCAAACAATAAACATGGGAGAGTTGAACCAACAGAAATGGTCTGTGTTTGAGTTCAAAGAAGGTGAATTGCATCAGAAAGAATGGTTATATAATTGGTATATAGTTTATTTATATTTATTCATATTAATTTAGCCAGCATAAAATGGTGACTGCGCGAACGGAAAAGGTATCCAAAATGAAACCAACCATCAAATTTTAACCCATCCCAAGTTGCTGAAGATAAAGTGATGTCAAATACCGCAAAGCAATATGCAGTTGGGAAATATAACATACTGTGGATGGTTGCCAAATCCTGTACCAGTTGGTAACCATTGGCAACTATGAAACACTTTAAATAACGGGATTATAAGGGGATAAGCCATCTACCAGCTGGTGCAGGATTTCTTCCATCCACAGTATCATGACATTTGTATTACATTCCATGTTGGCGGATAGAACAAATTAAGTCATTCAACGTAATTCGTAAAGTGTAATAGATACTAATGCGTATAATAATAACACTAGTGACGAAAATAACAAAACCTTCACTAACCGGTATCTGAGGGCGTTTGCATTGATGGTTTCAGCCACCGCCCAAGGTGGCAACCAGCGCACCTCTTTCAGATGTTGCAACAGTTGCCTTGGGGGGAAAAATGAAGTCACTGACAGTGACAAAAATGGTATATACAAATCATAATCTATATGGAGGTTTCCAAAAATGGTGGATACCCGAAGTTAATGGAGGGTTTATGATGGAAAAATCCGTCCAAATGGGTGATTTCGGGGTTACCTCCATTTTTCGAAACCTCCATATGGGTCGGTTTATTCAATATGGTAGATAAACTTGGAAATGCTCATGGAATACAAGAGTGGAATAGTAAATAGTCGTGGAATATCTGAAACACATACATATATCATCTATATTGCGTATATATATATATATATGCTATATCCATATGTTGATAACCATATAGAGACACCCCAGTTTACGGCCACTCTTGTGAGAATCATCTCCAATCAGCACCAACGGCCATTCTCATGAGAATCATCTACTTTGGGGTGGCCTATTTTCAAACAAACCCAACTGGTGATCTAAACAACTGCCCAAGTTTAGACTTTTGGGGGACACATACCCATATGTTCTGTATAAGAATATATTTCGTAAGTCAAACATGTAACTCATGTAACCATTATATAGTAATTATATTTCAATGCATAGGGATGATTTGGATTTGGTGATGTTCAGCATGAGGGAGGATACCTTCAACTGGGACAATGATGAGGGTTGTGAACACATATGTTTTCTTGACAATCCATTTACTGAAGTCGTACAAATTATACACTTCGTTACACTCATTGATGTAGGCCAGTTGTTGGGTGATCATGGTGCTCAAAATTTGACATTCCTGCTGACTAGGTACGGCGATAGTTGAATGCTTCTCCAGTATATAAATTGGTTCCATGCCATACGAGGCACTTTGGGTCAATCCTGAGGGTTCCATTTTTCGAGAACCAACAGTGTTCACTTGAATAATTGATTTATATAATCAATTCTGATGGGCTTTCGGGGGTGTTGTTTCCATCTTTGAAGATGCTAAATCCAACAGGCTCCACTTTTGCTTGCGATAATCCATGCCATCATAGTAAGTCAAACGCCTAAAAAAAATTAAAACATCAAAAAAAAAAATCTGGCAAACTAGATTACATGGGCATGGACTGACAATCAAAAGCTTGACCGAACCATCCTCAAAAACCGATGTTTTTCTTGGGCTCCCCATCAGTTCCAATGACTTCACCTTTGGTGAGTCCATCCCCTCATTGCTGTGGCTCAGATCACCAAATCATGCCCTACATTCATCCAAATTATACGTCAAATCCCCGACATCATAAGTCAAATTCCCAGGTTATGGTTCAAATACCCAAGTCATCGCTCAAATCATATGGTTTACAAGTAGGTTAACTATTATAGGGTTTACAGCAGATACAACTTAACTACTGTAACTATCTGTAACTAGGGAAACCGTATCATGAATCCATGATAAATTCCCATTCATTCTTGTTCCTCACTTTCCCCATTTTTGGGTGGATAAAACACCTACTAGTCAAAACCTAGCAGACCGGGGGGGCTAGACCATAGTCTATCATACGGTGAAGAAACGCCTAGTAGCTCATGGCTCCGCATGGCTCATAGGGAATCCGGATACCTCAAACACTCAAAAACCTCTCCCTGAAATTTACCACCAAATACTTGGAGGATCATCCAACAACTCGTAACTGGCTAGCAACCGATCAGTGATCCTAAGTCCCCCTAAATAGTTACTTAGTTATTCCATTGATATAAGTGGGTACGGTAAACCCATCCCACCAAAACTATCCAAAACTCACCGCAGGATCCGGCGCAGTGAATCTCTCCGTCCAGGGACTCCTCTCGTTCTCTGAAGGCTTCCCAGGCCGCCGGCGTCAAGGGTTGCCCGCGCGGCAAGACGCTGGTCACGCTGCTCCGGTCGTCCCCCTGCGCATCGCGTTGTTTGGGAAGTTGTTTGGGAAGTTTGGGAATTTCCATGAATTTCCACCAAAAACCTATGATTCAATGGGATATCAACATGAACTTTGGGGAGATTATAAGCCAGACATAGCCAGACCATATCCCAAAAAGGGTGCTTATTATTGGGTTTACGACACTATTCAGCTCAACTTTGCATCTTTGATTTTTCAGTTCAATCCACGTTGATCGTTGACCATGTTTGATGGTTAAATCCATACACATGTTGTTCTTAGTTTGTTAGCAATATCTAAATCTTCGATGGTCCGATCCACGCAATGGAATGCAATGGATGCTTACATACACATCTTTCATGGTTCACTCCACATGATTTTGGATATGTTTGATAGCTACATCATCGTATTTTCATGGTTACATCATGGTAAATCAACATCTTTCATGCTAAATCAAATCACCATTCTTCATGGTTCACTCAGTTCACTCCAGCGGTTTTAAAACGGTAGTTAAATCAGTCAAATCACGACTCAGTCTGTATTCTTCATGGTTACATCATGGTACCCTCTGGTAATTTAAGATAGCTATTGAAAATCCAATGGGTTTTCCCATATTTTCCCATTGAAAATGGTGATTTTCCATAGTTCTGTTAGTTTACCAGAGGGGAATTCAATCCACCTCGATGCTTCAAATCGGTGTCACCCACCATCCCCACCATCTCGAGGATCTGCGCCAGGTGCTGCCGATCTTTGGCCGGTCCCCCCGCGAAGTTCACCTGTGGCAGGGCAGGAGCTTTGAAGTGAACTCCAGGGAATCCCCAAAAACCATAGGGATTTATAAGGATTTCATGGGAATATCATGGGAATAAGTATGATTCATCTTGATCTAGATATATATATATATATATATGGGATATGTTTTAAGTTTATGAATCCCATCAACTGTAGATATATGATGATATATGAAGGTTTCTAAAGTCATGGGTGATCCGCAAGTCACCATAGCTTTCAATACGTTTCAATGATCATCCATGACTTGGATGATCCGGGGGTACACCCATGACTTAGGAAACCTTCATATTGTGGGTTTTTATTGGAACAATGATGATTCACTGATGGACCTAGATGGCCTAAATGTTTTTATTTGCCAATGTATGCCAAACTGAGGTTGACCAACACTGATGGATGTCAATCTATCTACCTATCTACCTATCTACCTATCGAAATCCTATCCTATCCTATCTATGAGCCATGGTGGTATATAGGTTACAGTCCAGTTATGGTCATCCATCTCAAATACCGAATCCTTGTGATGGGTATATAAATCCCTATCCATGGATTGATGACGACCAGTCCCTTTTGTGGAAAACAACCCATGTTTTGACACGAAGCATGCGGACAATGCCACGATCTTACGCTCCAAGCACTGGTGGCGGAGACATAAGGCTGAAACTTGCAATCTTCTGAACACATCAGAAGTCAATAAAAGTGCAGTGAATTCAGTTGTGTTTTGACCATGGCACATATGGTGCTATGGGTATGGGTTCTTAAGGTCTTGAATAAGAAACAGTAAGGGACCGGAAAGGACAGGAAGGGAAAGAAAACCAACAATTCCCAAAGCCTAAGAAAGACTCCAATTCCCATGGACTCTGCAATGTATGGAGCTATTGCAATCATATCATGTTTGTTAATCGCAACAAAACAACAACTTGTTGGTAGGTGAACACCCCTCATAGCATCCCATCTAATTCTGACTCTCCCATTAGAACCCATGAGAACATTCCTGCTTAAACATGCTTAAACCAACTATTTGTTTGTTGCTTATCCTCTTGGAATCAAACATCGCAATGGAAAATCCCCGATCAAAATGGGTGACTTTCCAGTCTGCTTAAAGCAACCTCAACAATAAACCAATAAATCATCCCATTTACCATGTGGTGGTCATTTTACATGGTCGCAAATAGAGGTGTCCAGGTATATTCAATAAATACACCTCTATTGTGGATGGTTTCTGTCTCTACATCTTTTCCACATTGGTGATTTTCGTTGCGAAATCACCCGTTTCGAAACGGTCAAACTCACCAGCCGTCGCCTGCTTCATGGCCTTCTGGATCAAGTTCAGATCCCCGGAGTTCAAGGCTCTGGCCTCCAGAATCATCGGGGCGAAGAAAAACTGCGCGAAACCATGGATATCTGATGAATCCCCTAGGGTAAAGCCACCATTTGTAGATCATTTTCCTATAGAAACACCATGGGTTTTCCACATCTATCTTAGTTTACAGGAGGGTAAACGATTTATGTGCCACATGTAGTTTTAAGTTATATTAAACTGATTTTGTATAGTTGACCTGAAGCAGAACCCTGGGACATTGAACCGGAATGGGGTCATCAAACCTCGCCACAAAGAGGGGGAGATGATCCTGAAGAATGGAGACCTCGCAGACCAAAACAGCGCGCTTCTTCGACCAAGCAGATCAGCGAGCAGCTTCTAAGCAGCCAAAGACTCATAGTGTATTTTCAACCACAACAAAAAGCCTACACTACTGACCCGTCGAACGAACATGAGGTCACTTGATTTTTTTCCCAAGCATCACTGGTGAAAGGGAAAGTCTACAATTGAAACCATGGCTACTAATAGCACTTAAAAGGGTTTCCTGTAGTTGTCGCATGATCCAATTCTGGAAAAGTACCATGGAAGCTTCAACAAATGAAACCACCACCACCACCATAAACCCGAGTTTTGAGACCCCCGGACCGCTTCTTCGTGTGCCAGTTGACGCTCCCTAGGGAACATGTGGTTTTTGTGCAGTGGTGGAAGCAACACAAATATTGCATATATATATATATAGTACTTATTGTAACTATGCGCAAACGATAAATGATATGCATATTCTATATATTCAAATAATTTCATATACATATATGAGACCAAAGAGAGTACGACATTGTATCAACATCTCATAATTTGTCCAGCCAACAAACCAACAAATGCAGCAAACAAGATCTACCAACCATACATATAAGGGTGGTAAGTGGGAGCCTATCTGGTCTGGGCAAATAAAAATTGATTACTTTGCTTCGAGTGATCCCCACCGTGACCAATCAGAATTTCTGACATAATTTCTGGCAGATGAAATGACATTCTTTCTGGCATATCTGTTTGGCACGGAAGAGGAGGAGAGCATAACTTTGATGAAATCTAGAGACCTTCGGTCTCTAGATTTCATCAAAGTTATCCTCTCCTCCTCTTCCTCCTCCTCGCTGTTGTATCTGGCGTCCTATCTAACACTATTTGGCATATTTTCTGGCGTTCTATCTGGCAACCTTGATGCAATAAATGTTTTGGCATTCTATCTGGCATATCTTCTGACAGTCTATCTGACATTCTATCTGGCATCTAGTCTGGCATTCTGTCTGGCATATCTTCTGACATTCTTTCTGGCATTCTTTTTGGCATATCTTCTGACACTCTTTCTGGCATAGCTTCTGACATTCTTTCTGGCATTCTATCTGGCATATCTTCTGACATTCTTTCTGGCATTCTATCTGGCATATCTTCTGACATTCTGTCTGACATATGTTCTCACATTCTATCTGACCTGTGTTCTGACATTTCTCTGACATATCTTCTGAAAGTTTATCTGGCATTCTATCTGGCATCTACTCTGGCATTCTGTCTGGCATATCTTCTGACCTTCTTTCGGGCATTCTATCTGGCATATCTTCTGACATTCTATCTGGCATTCTTTCTGGCATATCTTCTGACACTCTTTCTGGCATATCTTCTGACATTCTTTCTGGCATATCTTCTGACATTCTTTCTGGCATTCTATCTGGCATATCTTCTGACATTCTCTCTGACATTCTGTCTGACATATGTTCTGACATTCTATCTGATCTGTGTTCTGACATTTTTCTGACATTCTTTCTGGCATTCTATCTGGCATATCTTCTGACATTCTTTCTGGCATTCTATCTGACATATCTTCTGACATTCTATCTGACATATCTCCTGACATTCTATATGGCATCTAGTCTGGCATTCTGTCTGGCATTCTGTCTGGCATATCTTCTGACATTCTTTCTGGGATTCTATCTGGCATATCTTCTGACATTCTTTCTGGCATTCTATCTGGCATATCTTCCGACATTCTTTCTGGCATATCTTCTGACATTCTTTCTGGCATTCTATCTGGCATATCTTCTGACATTCTTTGTGGCGCTCTATCTGGCATATCTTTTGACATTCTTTCTGGCATTCTATCTGGCATACCTTCTGACATTCTATCTGACATGTCTTCTGACATTCTTTCTGGCATTTTATCTGACATATCTTCTGACACTCTCTCTGGCATTCTATCTGGCATATCTTCTGACACTCTTTCTGGCATATCTTCTGACATTCTTTCTGGCATTCTATCTGGCATATCTTGTGACATTCTTTCTGGCATTCTATCTGGCATATCTCCTGACATTCTTTCTGGCATTCTATCTGGCATATCTCCTGACATTCTCTCAGACATTCTTTCTGGCATATCTTCTGACACTCTTTCTGGCATATCTTCTGACATTCTTTCTGGCATATCTTCTGACATTCTTTCTGGCATTTTATCTGGCATATCTTCTGACATTCTTTCTGGTATTCTTTCTGGCATATCTTCTGACACTCTTTCTGGCATAGCTTCTGACATTCTTTCTGGCATCTAGTCTGGCATTCTATCTGGCATATCTTCTGACATTCTTTCTGGCATTCTATACGGCATATCTTCTGACACTCTGTCTGGCATATCTTCTGACATTCTTTCTGGCATTCTATCTGGCCTTTCTTTGACATTCTTTCTGGCATTCTATCTGGCATATCTTTTGACATTCTTTTTGGCATTCTATCTGGCGGCTGAGGTCCGGCAGTGCCCACTGGGATCTGGGGCTCGCACCGCTGCAAGACAGAACCACGGACTCGTCAGGAGGGCAGAACACATCGTCTGTAACAGCCATTGGACATTGCAGAACGCTGCTCTCCGAACCCGCGCACGCCAGGTCAGCAACATGCGGCGCCACTGCCCCGCACAAGCCACTTGTCGCGCAACTGCTGAATCCAGAGGAACCAGCAAAACCCGTGCTTTTGCACGCAACAGCTGCAGAGCCGCTGGTGAAACCATTGCGGCACACTGAAGCCCAGGCCTGCGCCTGAACCAAATACATCTCCAACCGCCCCGCATCGTGCGGCAGGACTGGCGCGCCACTGTCACTAACCAATCGCAGCTGGCCATCTGAGAAGGGTGCTGCGCCGTGGGCTCCACAAAACACCACTGCATCACCGGCGTGGCTCAGACACGCATCATCTGCTGGCTCAAGCTCACACTCTCCCAAGCTCACACGTTCTTTGCAGCTACCGGTGAACCACCACATACACTACCACCACCATAGGCAGCACAGTCAGCCGGCGACACAACCCCAAAATCAAAGCCCATCTGTCGGCAAGCCACATCAGCAGCCACACCATTCATTCCACAGACCATTCCATAGCTGCCGGTTGTTGATTCCATCTACAACATGCCAGCGTGAGCAGCTCCGCCTGGTGCCGCGACAATGCGCACATTGGTGCTTGCATGGCATGAAGCCTGCCAAAGCACGCTCAAAGCTTACTGAGGCTTNCAGCGTGAGCAGCTCCGCCTGGTGCCGCGACAATGCGCACATTGGTGCTTGCATGGCATGAAGCCTGCCAAAGCACGCTCAAAGCTTACTGAGGCTTACTGTTCACTGCATCCATTCTATACAGTCGCATACCATCCAATTCACCAGCAGCTGAACAACCAAAACAAAAGAAACTCCAGACATACTTCAAGCAAGCTGTCGGCTACAAGTTTCAAGGAATCTACCTGCCAAGCTGTCAATNCACCAGCAGCTGAACAACCAAAACAAAAGAAACTCCAGACATACTTCAAGCAAGCTGTCGGCTACAAGTTTCAAGGAATCTACCTGCCAAGCTGTCAATTATTCTCTGGCAGCTGCAGGAGCTGGAATCCAAACAACCAAGCCAGCAACAGTCACCACCAAAGCACAACGTTGCCATCTGTTTCGCACTTGGGCTCCTCCATTCAAGGTTCAAGACTGCAAGNGGAATCCAAACAACCAAGCCAGCAACAGTCACCACCAAAGCACAACGTTGCCATCTGTTTCGCACTTGGGCTCCTCCATTCAAGGTTCAAGACTGCAAGACTGCAAGTCTGCAAGGCTCATCTACAAAGGTTTGCCAACCAGATCGCCAGCACCGCCGCAAGACAGAACCACCGACTCCTCAGGAGCACAGAACGTCTGTAACAGCACAGCCATTGGACATTGCAGAACGCTGCTCTCCGAACCCGCGCACGCCAGGTCAGCAACATGCGGCGCCACGGCCCCGCACAAGCCACTTATCGCGCAANTCCGAACCCGCGCACGCCAGGTCAGCAACATGCGGCGCCACGGCCCCGCACAAGCCACTTATCGCGCAACTGCTGAATCCAGAGGAACCAGCAAAACCCGTGCTTTTGCACGCAACAGCTGCAGAGCCGCTGGTGAAACCATTGCGGCACACTGGGGCCCAGGCCTTCGCCTGAACCAAATACATCTCCAACCGCCCCGCATCGTGCGGCAGGACTGTCACCAACCAATCGCAGCTGGCCATCTGAGAAGGGTGCTGCGCCGTGGGCTCCACAAAACACCACTGCATCACCGGCGTGGCTCAGACACGCATCATCTGCTGGCTCAAACTCACACTCTCCCAAGCTCAGCTCCATCCCACTGCATTTCACGTCCTTTGCAGCTACCGGTGAACCACTTGCACCACATACACTACCACCACCATAGGCCGCACGGCAAGCCGGCGACACAACCCCAAAATCAAAGCCCATCTGTCGGCAAGCCACATCAGCA
Organism: Symbiodinium sp. clade C Y103; assembly: GCA_003297045.1. NCBI lineage: Eukaryota > Dinophyceae > Suessiales > Symbiodiniaceae > Cladocopium > Cladocopium sp. clade C. The sequence goes on from BGPT01001531.1 coordinate 139,171, forward strand.
GCATTCATTCCACAGACCGTTCCATAGCTGCCGGTTTTTGATTCCATCTCCAACAAGCCAGCGTGAGCAGCTCCGCCTGGTGCCGCGACAATGCGCACATTGGTGCTTGCATGGCATGAAGCCTGCCAAAGCACGCTCAAAGCTTACTGAGGCTTNCAGCGTGAGCAGCTCCGCCTGGTGCCGCGACAATGCGCACATTGGTGCTTGCATGGCATGAAGCCTGCCAAAGCACGCTCAAAGCTTACTGAGGCTTACCTGGACAATGGATAGCGCCTGTTTTTAAAGTTTTTGTTGCGATTTGCTTCTTTGTTGCTTTGAAATTGCCTGAGCACAACCCTTTACGGTCAAAAAACGCTTTCCGAAGAGGATTTCAAAAAAAAAATGCTGTCTTGTTGAATAAATGCAAATCAGTCCTCCCATGCTTGTAATATCGGAGATCGTTCATCTAAAAAATGTTTGTTTTCTTTTGATTNAAAATGCTGTCTTGTTGAATAAATGCAAATCAGTCCTCCCATGCTTGTAATATCGGAGATCGTTCATCTAAAAAATGTTTGTTTTCTTTTGATTTTTGGAAAAAACCAAAATTTAATTGATACAATTAACTCGGAATCTAGTTTTTGATTGTTGAAAATGCGAGATAAAATGTGATCCAAACTCAATCATCAAAGTCAAAGCAGCTCAACTTCACTGACTGGCCGCTTCACAGCCCTCAGCCGATCATTGATCTTCGTGACTCTGCAGCCTGCAGTCTTGACTTTGTTGGTGGCTTGCCCCCTTTTTTCAGAAACCTTCCGGCAGCTGATCATGGGATCTTGCATGTCTTGCTGGTCCTGGTGTGCAAAGGAACAGCCGTTTCCTTCTAGGTTGCGGGTTGCTCGCGACGGTGTGTCCTGTCACATCAGNCATGGGATCTTGCATGTCTTGCTGGTCCTGGTGTGCAAAGGAACAGCCGTTTCCTTCTAGGTTGCGGGTTGCTCGCGACGGTGTGTCCTGTCACATCAGCGACGACTGCCAGCACATCCTGAAAAACATGATGAAATTTGGAGCAGAACCAGACACGGAAGTGACAGCGTGCGCTGCTGCGTGCCTGTGCAATTGTTTTTAGGTTCGGCTGCTTTTGAACTTTGAAAGTGAAAATTGGCGTGTCAAAGGCACCCGCTTTGNTGTTTTTAGGTTCGGCTGCTTTTGAACTTTGAAAGTGAAAATTGGCGTGTCAAAGGCACCCGCTTTGTTTCCCCTCAAAACCAGCAATAATGGAATGACGCTGGGACAGGTTGATTTGGTGGCTTGCCCCATGACCTGAGAAGCATCAGGTTTTTTTGATGACGCTTGGACAGGTTGATTTGGTGGCTTGCCCCATCACCTGACAGGGTTTTTGGATAACGCTTGGGCAGGTTGATTTGGTGGCTTGCCCNCTTGCCCCATCACCTGACAGGGTTTTTGGATAACGCTTGGGCAGGTTGATTTGGTGGCTTGCCCCATGACCTGAGAAGCATCAGGGTTTTTGGATGACGATTGGACAGGTTGATTTGTTGGCTTGGCCCAGCACCTAAGAGCTTTTTCTTGATCGCCTTTGTGTGCCCCGCCCTGGCGCACACACAGCAGGATGCAGCTAATAGGAAAAAGACGCATCTTCAGCAGGGCTTTCAAAGATGGAATGTTGGCAGGTGGATTGGGGTGACGTCAGAACAGGTTTAGCTGCAACATATTTGCTGCTGTTCTTTGATGTGGTTTCGATGGTGCGCACAACACTTTGGCCAACGAATTGTGTTTTGAAGATTTTCGTTTGCGCTTGTATTATTATTTTAACGTGGCCCTGCAGAGATAGATTCAGAAGTGTGTGTTCCGGAACCGCGTTTTTCAAGAAGCGTTTTCAGAAGCGTCCTTCCCTGCGGGGGCGGCCTCCACGAACATGATTTTCCACCGAATTCCTTGGGGTGGGTGCTTCTGGGTGCAGGTCTGCTTGCAGACTTTTCAGCCCAACGGGCCATCGTTTTTTCCAACGTGTTTCATGAAATTTAATTCGCCAAGTCAAACGTCTGCACATGGTCGAAGCCGAAATTCTAGAACAAACTGCGGTTTATCATTCATGTGAAACAACTTTCTTGGGTTTCCTTGCCGACTTGCTGGCTGGATGGCTGGATGGATGAACAGAAGACGATGGCGTTGAATATAAATAATGATGGTGACCTAGAAAGTCAAGCTGGAAGTTCCTTGCATCTTCTATGAAGAATTTAAGGACTGACTGAACGTATGCGANATGGCGTTGAATATAAATAATGATGGTGACCTAGAAAGTCAAGCTGGAAGTTCCTTGCATCTTCTATGAAGAATTTAAGGACTGACTGAACGTATGCGACAAAGATTGTCAGACAGAATGCCGGAAAAGATGCCCGATAGAATGCCAGATAGACTCTCGGCTAGAATGCCAGAATTTATGCAAAAAAGAATGTCAGATAGAATCTCCACAAACATTTGTGGAGCAATTTGACTTCCAGATGACATGTCAGAAACTATATCCATTTAATTTTTCAAAGTGGGGATTTATAAAGTGCACAAGCNTCTCCACAAACATTTGTGGAGCAATTTGACTTCCAGATGACATGTCAGAAACTATATCCATTTAATTTTTCAAAGTGGGGATTTATAAAGTGCACAAGCGGCTGTGAGTTTGAAAACGTTATATAACCTAACTGACGTTTCATGTCGAAACATCAGAGCAGTGGCATCCTGAGTCTTCGCCGGCCCTTTACCTTTGGCGGCTTGCCTCAGGCAAACTTAGCCAACATACATGAATTTGCCCTCAATGAGGACGTGCTCTTGCCCAAGCGGAACGATTTTAATTGAAGAAGGCAAAGAAACGCAATATCATTTCAGTGGGCAAGCAGCTGCGGAAAGCTTTGGCCAAGACGAAGGAAAGTTGAACCCAAGGATTTTTCGCAGCAAATCCCAATACCGCAATCACAACTAGTTCTGATTGCAGGGGCTTGGACACATTGACGGCCTCGTTGATCATGGCTGGGCTGTGACCAGTGGCAAAGTTCCTGACTGAGAAGGATGTCAAAACTAGACAGATGCTTCAGTCTCAGTTTGAACATGAAGGCGCTTACTACACTTCATGCGGCGAAGTTCCCAGAATTGGTTGTGATGTCATGGTGCGAGACGATGAGGCCTTGGAGCCAGTGCACGGACATTTGCTGCAGCCACCTTGTCAGCCGTACAGTAGGGCCAGTCTCCGGCAAGGTCTACAGGATGGGCGCGGGATCGCTTCAAAACTTCGGGTTTTCCAAACAATCAAGACAACGAAGCCTTCCAGCTTTGCATTGGAAACAATGNNTTGCGTGCCGTGAAAGATGACTGCGGAAAACCTTTGTATGAGGTTCGGTGGAAGGCCTTGGCTTTTGCGACTTGGCTTTGTTTTAGTGTGATTTCTTTATACTTTCGCCTAAAAACCATGAACTTTATGTGAAGAATGGCATGATCTCCAGACGAATGTAGAAGGGGGCTTGCGGCAAAGACGCAACAGGACTGACATTGTGAGTGGCAGGAATAGCTCCAGGGAGTGGAGTTTAATGGGCCTGGACATGCGTGTCTATATAGTTTGCCTCAAAATGTGGATAGCTCGGATTGGAAAAACAACACAGAGAACACGGAAGCTGGAAACGCCAGGGTTCAGAAGCATGTGNGGATTGGAAAAACAACACAGAGAACACGGAAGCTGGAAACGCCAGGGTTCAGAAGCATGTGGTGACAGCAGCGAAGCAGATTCAGACGTCCATCCTCCAGTGCTCTCGCGCAAAGGCAAGAGTATGCATCGAATGTATTGATGTTTGCTGTCAATGCTGCCAGCAGATTTGCTGCAACTGAGATTACAGTGGCAGGAAAGCAGACGTTGGAAGTGGAGCAACTCGCAAGTGCAAGGCTCTCCCAGAAGTGTGGCCAGCTTTGACCCGAAGCNTGCAACTGAGATTACAGTGGCAGGAAAGCAGACGTTGGAAGTGGAGCAACTCGCAAGTGCAAGGCTCTCCCAGAAGTGTGGCCAGCTTTGACCCGAAGCCGGTGCAAGTCGGGAGGCCACATGTTGCTACCAGTGAAGCGATACATGACCGTGGTGGAACTAGAAGAGCTGCAAGGCTTTAGGGGAGGGCATCTTGGGGTTCCAGCTGGCGTAACAGCACACCAGTATGCTGGAATGCTGGGCAACTCTTTTATTGCCAGCGTGATGGGCCGTGTCGCCTTGGCACTGCTGAAGACTATGGAAAGGTGGATGCTGAGCTTGACGCAAAGCCTGCCAATACGGCTCATGGTACGGAGTCCCACACCGCCGGCATTGCGGTGGCAAGGTGCTGCATGATGCTAATTTTTTTTCGCGTATTTTGTGGCTGCCCAGCTCATGGGATTTGATTTCGGTGGCTTGCCCTAATCAATCCATGCAGATCCATGCAGCCAATGTGGAGAGCGCCTGCCTCTTCTTTGTACGCTTTTCTGCCTACCATGATAACTGTTGTTGTGTTAGTTTGCTAACATTCCAATGGATATGATTTACTTCCTTCTTTGACATTGCAATTCGAGCAGTGCTTCAGCGACAATTCATATTTGGACAGCCTTTTGCCTTTTTCTGCTACTAAATATGGAAACAAGTGAAGAAATTGCCGCTGCAGCTGTCAATCAAATGAATTAAGCCAAGCGGCTTGTGTTTATACATTGTCAACATTGATGATTCTCTGGACCCTATTGGTAAGGTCACCCGGCGATTTCTTGTTGCAACGCGGCGCCAGCTGCATCGCTGAAGGAAAGGCCGTAGACAGGCCAGGGCGATTATGAGCAAGCCTTTTGGCTTGCATCTGGGACAAATGGCCGAGAAATCTTGCCATGAAAATTGCCCACGGTGTTTGACACAAGTAGATATATTGAAATTTAAGAGTAGCAAAACTGAAAAATGCAAATCACAAGGCTCTTCCGTTGAGAGGGACCTCGGTTTCGGGATGCCCTCTCATCAGTCAGGGGCGCCCACGACCGTTGAGATTCTGTTTACTTTTGAGGGGGGCGGAACAGGCTCTCATCAATCGGGGGCGCCCACGACCGTTGAGAGGGACCCCCCTCAACCCCCCCCTCTCAACAGGAACTTGGCGCGATTTGCACAGTTTTTTTCGCGATTTGCTCCTCAAATCCTTTGTTTTTGACACAAAAACCAATGATTTTTCGACTTTTTCACGAAACCCGAAAACTTGCGATTTGCGCCAAGTTCTGTCCCCAGGCCCCAGAAACGTCGCGATTTGCGCGAAGTTTTTTGCCGCGATTTGTCGCTTTGACCCTTGTCCCGCTTCTGCCTCGCAGGATTACCTTCGCCGGGAATTTCATGTGAAATGGCTAAAGCTTGGAGATAGATGGCTACAGGAGTACCCATGGCTTGACTGCAGAAGAGATGGCAGCGGCCGCGTGGTCCTGTCTTATTGCAAAGCTTGCAAGTTGCATGGGAGCATCGCCGAATTTCGCACCTGCAAGTCTCTCCAGAAATGCCATTTTGAGGAGCACGCGACAACCCAAAGGCACAGAGCGGCCGTTAGCAATCCAGACATCCGGTTGGGCATGGTGGCTCCTCCCAGTTTTCGTAGAAGCTTTGCAGCCTGTCCGGCAAGGCAAAGCAGGTGGTCCCCAAGGCACACAGAGTTTGCGAGAGAAGCTCTTGAAGGCTAAGTTCTGTTTAGCAGAAGCTTTGCGCATCCAGTCCCGTTTGCGCCTTCTGGACTGCAATTGTTTGACTCTTCGATGCTTCAAAGGGGAGGTTGGTGCTACGAGGCGGTGCAGAGCTGAACCCTGTGCATGTCTTGCTCGGGCGCAAGAAACTAGAAAATGGATAGTATTTTGCCAATTTTAGCAACGTTTTGCACACAGTTCCTGAATGTGGACTGGTTCCGAGATAACAACCAGCAGCGAGCCATGGATTCTGCGGCANGATAGTATTTTGCCAATTTTAGCAACGTTTTGCACACAGTTCCTGAATGTGGACTGGTTCCGAGATAACAACCAGCAGCGAGCCATGGATTCTGCGGCATGCCGAGTTCAGGATCCTGAGGTCACGCATCTGCAGAATGCGACCGCTGCTGGGTCTTGTCTTGACTTGGACAAAAACTTGCGCAAGCATGTGTTAGAAATTGTTGAAGTGTTCAATGCAGGAGGAGCACTTGGCAGGGCAGCTCCTGGAGTCCGATGCCTATAAGACCGTGGATGCGGCTACGTTTGGAGCAAGACGCGGTGATGGGGTCATGGAGGCAATGGAAGTCGACACTGCAAGCTTCAAGCGGGTGCTCCCCCAACCGGTGATCAACAAGGACAGGCTGCATGAAGCCAGGANGTGATGGGGTCATGGAGGCAATGGAAGTCGACACTGCAAGCTTCAAGCGGGTGCTCCCCCAACCGGTGATCAACAAGGACAGGCTGCATGAAGCCAGGAGAATTGTGTCGAGAACGGTGAAGTGCGATCCCGTGCTGAACAAGCTGGTGGACAAGGTTTTCATACGCACAAAGCGTGCGTGCCATGCAGCTCATGCCTCTGTGGAAACAGATGTTTGAGAAATCTCCGCTGCCAAGCATCGCTTCGACACATGGAGCATGCCTTGCAAAAGTTGCTTGGCCCTCCAAGCGGTCATCAGAACAGCAGAGACAACGCACGAAGAAAGGGCACATGAAACAGTTGGCCATGTAGGTAGGACATTCCTTGACATTCTTTCTATAAAGAGGCAGTGGTGCTGACGGGTATGCTTGCGGACGCAGGGAAAAAATTGCAACTCACCAGACGCTGAGACGCTGAGATTCCGAAAGAGTCACGCCTGGAAGCTTAAAGCCCAAGAGCTGCAGCAATTTGTGATGCGCTTAGAAGTCTTGTTTCTGCAGGATGCTGTGACAAAGACCGGCTACACAACGCATGTCCTGGAAGCTGGAGAAGCCGAAACCGAAACACTCTGCATGACAAGGTGGCGAAGCATCTTTGTGGCNCGGCTACACAACGCATGTCCTGGAAGCTGGAGAAGCCGAAACCGAAACACTCTGCATGACAAGGTGGCGAAGCATCTTTGTGGCTTGCCCCGGCCGCAAGTGGCACTTCGTGTGTGCAACCGCTTGAAAAGATTCAGTTTGTGGGTGAAATTACCACAGGAAGTCGTTGCGGCGGGGTTCCCCTTTGAAATCTTGCAGGCACTGTCAATTAACACCATTTGACCTTCATGAGCGAGCGAAGCGGCCACCGCCAAAGCCACACCGCAGAGGAAAAACAATTGCAGACAAGCTTCAGAACCAAAAACTTTCGCAGGTTNTTTGACCTTCATGAGCGAGCGAAGCGGCCACCGCCAAAGCCACACCGCAGAGGAAAAACAATTGCAGACAAGCTTCAGAACCAAAAACTTTCGCAGGTTTGAGGATTTGAGGAAAATTCGGATCCTTTTCTGGACAATGTGCTGATGATTATCATCCAATAGCACAGCACAAGTTCGAATCAGCAGAAAGCTGCTGCGAACCTGGGCTCGAAAGACTCAAAAATATGGAGCCATCATCCCCGAG
>BGPT01001532.1:13642-32564 GCA_003297045.1 Symbiodinium sp. clade C Y103
AACCTCACAGTTCTCAAGTCTGGGATTCTGGAGCCTCTGTGTTTTTAATGTTTTTAATGTTTTTAATGTTTTAAATGTTTTTAAATCAATTAAAAACATTAAAAACATTAAAAACACAAGCCTTTCGGGGGATTAATGTTTTTAATGTTTTTAAATCAATTANATTAAAAACATTAAAAACACAAGCCTTTCGGGGGATTAATGTTTTTAATGTTTTTAAATCAATTAAAAACATTAAAAACATTAAAAACACAAGCCTTTCAGGGGATTAATGTTTTTAATGTGTTTAAATCAATTAAAAACATTAAAAACGTTAAATACACAAGCCTTTCGGGGGATTAATGTTTTAATGTTTTTACATCAATTAAAAACATTAAAAACATTAAAAACACAAGCCTTTCGGGGGATTAATGTGTTTAATGTTTTTAAATCAATTAAAAACATTAAACACATTAAAAACATTAAAAACATTAAAAACACAGAGACTCCAGAATCCCAGACTTGAGACTTGTACCTTTGGAATTAAAAACATTAAAAACATTAAAAACNAATGTTTTTAATGTTTTTAATTCAAAACTCACAGTTCTCAAGTCTGGGATTCTGGAGCCTCTGTGTTTTTAATGTTTTTAATGTTTTTAATGTTTTTAAATCAATTAAAAACATCAAAAGTATTAAAAACACAAGCCTTTCGGGGGATTAATGTTTTTAATGATTTTAAATCAATTAAAAACATTACAAACATTAAAAACACAAGCCTTTCGGGGGATTAATGTTTTTAATGTTTTTAATTGATTTAAAAACATTAGAAACATTAAAAACATTAAAAATATAAAACTTTAGGGAACTAGTCGGAACAAAATAATACCTAAAGGTCTATCTAACATATATATATATATATTTGTATGGTAAACCAACTGGCGAATGGTAGGCTGATGGCGTTCATGCATTTGATTTTTCTCAGCAGTTGAGGGTTTTCAAGATNGCACAGGTTTGATCACGCGGCAGTGCAGCCGAGAACATTCTTGATTCGTGTGCATTATCAATTCCTGCATCGTCAAACGCCTGAATGCCGCAGTGTTGTCATCAGCTTGGAGCTTGTAGAAAACAGACAAGTTTCTCACCAACGCCATGGGGGGGAGCTGCTGCTGCGGGCGAGTCAAGGACGATTGGCCGGAGGTGGACAGCAAGTCACCGCCGCCAATATTCCGAAATGNGCCATGGGGGGGAGCTGCTGCTGCGGGCGAGTCAAGGACGATTGGCCGGAGGTGGACAGCAAGTCACCGCCGCCAATATTCCGAAATGTCCGAAATTCCCAGGAGGTGCATTTCCTGATTCAAAAGCCATCGCCTGAGGAGGCATCCGGAGAACATTCCGGGGAGCCAGAGGAGGAACCGGGGAAGGGGCTGCCAAAAGNCGGGGGATTAATGTTTTTAATGTTTTTAAATCAATTAAAAACATTAAAAACATTAAAAACACAAGCCTTTCGGGGGATTAATGTTTTTAATGTTTTTAATTGATTTAAAAACATTAGAAACATNTTTAAATCAATTAAAAACATTAAAAACATTAAAAACACAAGCCTTTCGGGGGATTAATGTTTTTAATGTTTTTAATTGATTTAAAAACATTAGAAACATCAAAAACATTAAAAACAAAAAACTCTAGGGAACTAGTCGGAACAAAATAATACCTAAAGGTCTATCTAACATATATATATATATAGTCCAGCGGGCTCTCTTCACCAAGAATCAACCTGCGTCTTCATCCAATTTCAGGTTGAACTGGAGAGTCACATTTTGCTTGTAATTTGGAAATTCGAGTTACCTTTCAGCAATCAAACATGTCTTGGAAATCCCCGAGCTAAACGAGCATCTTGTAAATATGGGACAGTCAGTGATCTAAAATGGGAGATGTTGGAGCAAAAGATGTTTGATTACCATTAAACAAATATAAATACATATAAATACCCATTAAACATTAAACCCATATTACACTAGACTACCATCAAACAAACCACTATTGTTGATGGTATTTTCACCCTAAGAGATGTGCTTTGCTTCAGAGTCCAATCAGGACAAGGACCTCATGGCATGTGAGTAGTCGCCAATGTTTTTATATAGGTTGATCATGAACCACACAGTGAGATTGGTTCTAGGGTTGCAATGTTGTTAGTTTTAATCCATTAGTCGTGTATTTTCTGAGTAAACTGAGTAAACCTTGGTTGGGTAGTTGTAGATTTTTTTTATACCCAGAGCAGAGCATTTGAGAGTGTTCTGAAATATGGCAATGCCCCATAAGGACGGTTTGAAGATTGGGTTTATTTAATGTGGTAAACCCAATAATAAATCATCCCCAATGTCACCATTTCTATGAGTGATCTAAACCATCCAATGGCCAAATGGTAGGTTTGTTATTGGGTGTTCCACATTATACAGCTTTATGGATTGCTGTGTCATGACTTTGCCGTTGAATCAGCCACATTTCTGGTGAACATCTGACTTGACCCAGACCATGGGCCCAGTCAGAAGTCGCTTTGCAACCTAGTTACCTAGTTATAAACCAAAGAACCTCAGGAAAATATTTAAAGCAACTACCCTCTGGTTAACATAGCCATGGAAAATCACCATTTTTAATAGGTAAATCACCATAGATCATCTATAAATCAACAATTACAAAGCAACTCTCAATACCCATTGCTGTTGATTCCCTCAATGTTTCGTGCAGCCGGTACGGTTGCCGGTCCCATCTTCAGGACATCGACATCCTGATGAACCCTGAGAACTTCACCATCAGCGACGATGTGACCGGCGGAGCGGGCACATTTGTTGACTGGTGCTGGTCCGGACAGCAGGGAACGTCCTATGCAATGGTGATAGACCGTGGGAAACCCAAATTTCTAAACCATCCTCAATAGAGGTGTATTCCTGGGTATACCCGAAATTACTTGGGATGATGGAAAATGTCAGCCATTTTGCCAACTCTGTTGTATCTCCGTATGGCCCATATTGTTGGCCTCTCATCTATCTATTAGGCCTAGTTTTGAATCAACGACCTGTGACTGATTATATATATACTATAATATGATGGTAACACCTTATTGATGGAGAGTGGACCGATATGTGGGTGTGTGCTTTGTGGTATTTCTGTATTCATAGCAGGTTGACAAACCGATTGTTGATTAAATTCCAATCTTCAATGGGGTTGCTCCAACCCGCTAGATCCGCTAGATCTAACCATCCCCCCTCCCAAATGTACCTGGGGTATTGGGAACACCACCATTTCTGGTGGCAAACAGTGCCAGGTCCTGTCGCACAGCTGCCACAGCGAAGTGTCTCCATGCACGATGTGTTCTACATCTTGCCCCTTGGTCTTCGTGATTTCGGGTTGACACCCTGGGATAAACAGGAAAAAACATGTGGAAAACCATGGAAAACTTATGGGAAAACTGGAAACCCTAGGAAAATGATCTACATTCATGGCGGGTTTTCCACATCTATGTTACTTTACAGGATTGTAGTTTGAAATACCTCAGCATAGACCCCAAATAGCGATAACCGACCTTGGGTATCTTTTTTGTGACGTATCTAGTAAGGGAGACAAACTTGGGAGACAAGGCGGCAGCTCCAAAACATTGAGCACGATTTTGCTGTGTTGATAGCATGTTTGCTGGGTTGCTAGTGATTTTTGCAATTTGCAGAGAAACATCAGATAAACATGGAACCAATTTCGCAGATTCTCGAATTCAGGCAATGGCTGGGTGTGTATCGGTTTGTCTGAAAATGATTGGAAAACCCAGGTTCCCATCTTCTATGGTTCAAAATCTAGTCTCCCCACTCCAACAGTTATGGCAAGTTAGCGGTACCCAATTGAGTGTGTCTGAAGGGTATATATATATATATGCTCCAAATGGCCATTTAATAGGGAAACTTATTATTGTAGACCGTCAAATTTTAGGGTACCATATTTTCAGATTTCAGACAAACATGTTTTTCATCAAACCCATATTGGGGTTGCGACCAAAGTGACTTCGCGGACCACACACCACGGAACTGACCACGGAATTGACACCAAAGAATCATGATGAGCGATGGCGTAGTGAGCAATGCCCTGTTGACCCTGGGTGATTGATATGATAAACTACGTGGGCTTAATTAGTGGTTATAAACCATTTTTTCTGCATTCATATTCCATGAAATCACCATGCATGTATCATCAAATATCCCAAAAGTTACATCTCCTCCTATATATCCTACAAACAAACCCAGATCCTACTGGAACCGTTGGATCCAGGTTCGACGAAGCGGTGCTGCCCGGGCGCGCGGGCCGGTGTCAACTCCATTCCCTTCCGCCAGTCTCGTGTGGGATTCCTTGTGGCAGGCGGAGACGTTGGGAGGAAAGGCAGCCTCTTTTCATTGGATTGGTTTAAGGGAAAATTTACAGGAAACCATGGATTTTCCTATGAAATATGGGGCTTTCCTGTAAATTTTCCCTTTAATCAATCCATTGATCTTTGGATTCAGGATGATTTACCCTCTGGTTTAAATTAACATAGACCCTGAAAACACATTTTGTTTGTGGAAACTCATCTTCCAACCCCTATCTGCCAGGGTCTATGTTAATTTACTGGAGGGTAGGGAAATCTCAATGTAAAATGTAAAATGATAAATATATGGAGCCATCCACATTTTTAATCATTTTAAACGCGTCCTTTCTGCTCAGAAACACTGGGATTTTGTTCCTCGAGCTTGACTTGGTTGCCTATCCATTTCGAGGAAATGATGCACCTATTAGAAACTATGAATCTGTTGGTCAATGGATACTTGGAGCCATACCATGTCTAGAGGGATAGGAGAGAAAACGGTGTTTGAGATGACCAAGATCCTTTTTCTGTAGAGATGATGGGGCTCAGAAGTTATCTTTCTTTTTTGGCGCTCGGATGACTAGGACCATTAAAACCCTTGGGATTGTGACTTGGGACAAGCGGGACGACTGGGATCAGTGATCATGGGGCATGGATTTGTTATAATCATTAATAAACATATCATTCTTGGTGGTTCATATCCCCATGTTTGGCATATGTTGTTGACTTTTGTTTGCTCCAACCACTACTTGAGGATGGAATTCCAGACCCACCTGTCCAGAGCAGTCCCCAGGAGGGAGGTCTTGGTGAATGTGTCGGCGGAAATCCTTCATTACGAGCAGGGCGGACGCTTGAGGAGTCTGGTGCAGGCGGGTTTCTCCTCAGCATTCTGAAGTGATGTGTTGACCTACAAGGAGCGGCCCCGTTCAGTGATGGCTTAATTTAGAATTTATAACTCCAATAACTAGGGACTAATGGTAGATATATCAGACCAGTTAATTGGCTTTATAAACCAACTTGCAACTGGGGGTGAACCACCTTGTAGGTATGTTTCCAAGGTAGATATTGGTTAAAAAGTGAGGTATCAATGGTCCGCCCAAATGGGTCATGTTCATTCTTCAACCATGAACTTGTTGCGGGTGACAAGATAAAGCTGGCCACGGCCATACTTAAAATAGGCTGAGCCTAAATCCACTGGTTGATTATTATTTTCCGATCAAAAAACTATTTTGAGGTAGACCCCATTTTGAGACAGTCCCATAATCCCATGAATACCAACTACAAGGGGTCATAATCAAGTTGTTGGCCGTTTAGCCAGCTGATCTGAAAATTGACTTGCTTGTTCATTTCTATGTGAATGTTGTATTTTTGCTTGGGGATCTGTAACCTGCATGGAGCGGATACCAGCAGAATGTTTGTGCATGTCACTGGGTTGAGTTTGAGATCTTGGTAAGTGCCATGTAGGCACCACCAGGGTTTCGAGTTGCGATTCCGTCCATTGGTTGGATGAAGGGGACAGGACTGTAGGAACCTGCAGTTCCCTTTCTTTACAAAGGACTAGAGATGACTAGGCTTTCCTGTAGATGACATCATCTGATGTTCCCTTCAACCAATCCATCCATAGCGCCAGGTGGATCCTGGTCGTGATCTGCTGCCAGGCGCTGGATGCCTGCGATTCTTTGTCATACCAATGCAGTTCCCAGTTTCCCAAAATGTGGGTACCCCTTAAATCATCCCATTTTCCAGTTCCATAAATCATTTTCACAGGAATTTCCAGAAACCATCCATAAATTGGGATCCACCATCTATGGAAGACCCCCATTTATACTGAGTGGGATGATCACCACTGTGGGACTGGCTTCGTGACAGCGTTTCTTTGCTTGTCCGCAGCAGGTTTTGGATATCACCTGGTAGTGGAGCCTGACTTTGTCGAAGACTTGGCCCCTTGGGCTGGATTGGGGCAATCATTGGATTGGTTAATGGGAAAATTTACAGGAAACCTCTATAATTGATGGGAAAATCCATGGTTTCCTGTAAGTTTTCCACCAATCCAATGAAGTAACTATCCCAAAATAGCCAGTTTGGTGAATTGTTATAGTTACTATTATAGTTGATCCAGATACATGGGAGGTTTTTGTTTGTTTCTGGGAATACCAGGAATTCGTATTTGAACCAGCAATGATTGGTGCTAGAATCTCATCACCCCAACCACACAATGCACCCTTCAATGGGCTCTAAATTAAATGACCAGATTCACTACGAAACTAGAACTTCTGGGCTGGTGTTACTCCTTGAGGGGAACGGATTATGGTAAGAACTTTCAAGATGGCAAGGGAAAAGTGCCATGTGTGGAAGATTCATGATTAATGATTGATGTAATTGAAGGGTGGGATTTTGTGTCCCTTCACCAAAGGTATTTCCGTTGTTGTATTGTTGCATAGGATTGTCACTAGCATTGACGATGTTGCGATTGTAAGGATTTCGCTATAATGGTTCTGCGGAAGGGGCTGAAAGGGTGCATTAAACATCATTAAACTATATTAAACTCAGCAAAATTCAAACTCAAGTTTGGCCTGTTTTATGACATATTTCAGACATATGTAGGTGTTCCTGCGAATTGGAGTACCCCTTTTTTCAAATTGGTTCCTCATGACCCAAGAACTAAGAACCCAAGGGATCCACCAGAGCCTTAGTCAAAAGGTGTCCTCTTCAACCACTACGTTGATAGGAGAGATGTTACTGATGGCTACTGGTACCTCTTCATTTGTTTACAACCAAACTATAGATAAATGACGATAAATGATTGTAATTGGTATACGAAACCTGATTGAAGATCCATTTGTGAATGCCACATGTATAGTGATATGAGAGCCAAGGATATCCGGAAGATCTTTGTCGGAGTCAGATAGTCAATGCTTTGCAATTGCTTGTGGGAAGACGAAGTAGACATGTGGAAACTAGGATCTCATGGATGAAGATGAAGATCGCAAATGAGGAACTGCTGATAGAACATCGTGCCCAAAGACACAAGTTTAGGATTTGAAAGACGAATGGATTTGCAACAGATTCGAGATCTGCCCAGCTTCCACCACATTTCCAGACGTCCCTGGACTTGGACAGTTCTCCTAAATCATGCCGCATTCTTTGTGGTGAGAAATTCACATGCAGTACATTCCCATCTTGTTATATGTATATATATATATATATACATATATATATATACATATATATATATACACATTATATATATATACACATTATATATATACACATTATATATAATATACATTATATATAGATTCAAATCTATCTGTATATAGATACATGTACATAGATAGTATACCATATCATTGGTGCCTTCTATTGTTGGTTACCATTCCGTCTTCCCACATATCATCCACTATTTCTGGCTTCGACAAAAGGTGGGAAACCCGTCGGAGACGGTGGAAGCCACATATCTGGCGGAGCTTCAACGGGATTGGACGGCGCCAGAATTGCTGCTGGCCACGATTGACGGTGCGGCGTTGGGAAGAAAGTTGGGATGGTGATCTCAGGATGAAAGTTGGGAGCAGCAAACATGGGATAAAACCATGGGATTTCATCATGTTATTATCATTACCATTCATGTTTTTAGATGGTGTTGTTTCTTGTTCTTGTCCACTGGGAAGATTCAGAGTATGCTCCCACCCAACTTTCATATTTTGGGCTGGGTTGAAAGCAGCAACCAGTTTTCATGGGCAAGAATGGGTTCAGGTTCAGTTGTTTTTGTGTTTTTCCATTGAATATTGAGACACATCTTGTTTCCCTCCGATTATCCAGTTATTTAACACAGCTACGGAACATGGCCCATTTCAAGATGATTTACCTGATATAATCGTTATAAATGGTGAATTTCCAAAGCTATGTTGGTTTACCACCGGGTAATAGAAACTAGGGAAAATATATTTTGAACAATAATTGGAAATTTGATGGTAATTTGAATCTTTTGACCTCGCACGCAAGCGTCAGGTACCACATGACGTTAGTTTTACTTGTTTCACTACCTCACTTTAGGACCACGCAACAAGCTCACAAAGTGAATGGTTTAGTTTTGTTTGCAAGGGAAACCAACCCGGAATATCCCGGAATGCTGTATGTCAGGTTTGTCAATTCTTCAACAATTGCACAGTTTGGGCCTAGTGATTTCTGGAGACTGTACATTGGAATCAGCATTTCATGAAAGGCTTCAACATCCAGTGCTTCATGAACATTGGTTCAACATCCGCATGAAACATAGGGATTCAGCGCCGGAAGGTGATCTGTACAATAAGAAATCATGAGTTTATCACCAGCAACCACTTTTAGAAATGGGTAAATCTTCATGATTTATGATTCGGGCTTCACCTTTGCAGGGCTTTCTGGTTAACTCCTCACGAATGATGGGGTTGTCATTTTACTGTATATGTTTTCACAGTATATCTTTTTGAATGCTCAAATTGATAGATTTATACTAGACTTTGTTTCAACTACAGAACTAATTTCTTCATTTCCCTTGCTTAACATCCATTGTTATTGGTTTCAATATCCCCTCCTGTACCCTCTGGTAAACTAACATAGCTATTGAAAATGGCCATAGAAATAGTGGATTTTCCCATTAAAAATAGTGATTTTCCATGGCTATGTTAGTTAAATAACCAGAGGGTAGATCATTTTCCAAGCGGCACCTCCGCCGGCAGGTCACGGGGGGCCTGTGCCTTCCTTCGACCAAGATGGACAGAGCGCTTTGGAGCTCTACTTTTCTGAGGCTGATGGGAGGTCATCATGCATGAAGTGGTACTTATATGATCTTATATGTACTATATGTATGTATTCTGTATTTTCTATATATATAATCATATATATATATATATAATCATATATATATATATAATCATATATATATATATATATAATCATATATATATATATATGAATGTATTTATAAATATATATAAACATGCATATGGCAACATGTATACGTATATGTGGGAACCGGATTGATAAGCCCTCGTTGATTAAAGGTATCCTCCAAATGAACAGTCCAGGGCCCAGGGAGTTATTAATCTGGGATTGGCATTACTGGAAATATTTGGAATAATATGGAGATAGGATGAAATAGTGGAGATGTAACATGTCCACCTTATGGCTGCTGATTGAAAAGTTGTAATCGGGATTTAGTGTAGAATATGATCATGATAGATAATAAACCTATATATGTGTATACGTTTGGGTATGTAGGTTACTGTAAATTATGTGATGATTGGTATATTTATTATATATTATACGTGTTGTCCATCATTTGGGAGATTAGACCTGTAGATATACCTCGCTATCCATCTCTAATGTATTTATATATACATATAATCATATATATAGATAATGATATCTATATAGATGGTGAGGTGGATTATGCCCAAATGGCATTAAATCAGGTATAGTTTGCCCAGGTCCCTTCAGGGGGTGTATAAGTACTCTAACTAACTGAGATTTCTGTGGTGATAGCCGATTGTAATCGGAAAAATCAGATACAAACCAAGATGGGGACACAGTTACACAGCTGTACCTACATCCATCCATCCGTCCATCCATCCATCCATCGAGTTGCCAGTGAGGCCGAAACCTGTCCGGAATTGATGGATTCATCGGAAGATACTAATGCAAATAAGAGTGTTCTTCATGGATGAAACAACAAAAGTTTACTTTGATAAATGACGAAACGATGTAGTCGTGGTGAGATATTGTATTTACCCAGGCAGGTCAAACGTACACCTGCACATCACTGGGAAAATAAATCGTGAGGAGGGCAGGTCGCTGATATTCTACCCACCTACAAAATCACGTTGAATCCCTATTTAAAGCCCATGAAATCCCATTAAACACCTCGTTTTTGATATTGAAATGTCATGGCATGTCTTTGAAGACCACAGATAGAGAAGCCCACATTATTTTCTTGTTATCCAATGTTATTTTCTTCAAGCCCGTTCCGGGCAGACCCAAAAGCTTGCAGGTGCTGCAGCCTTTGCCGATGGATGCCATGTCCGCCATGGTTTTGGATTTGCCACGTGGCGGCAGCAGCGGCTGGTGATAATGCGATACGGAAACAAAGAGAGTACTGCGCAAAGAAACACTGTCAAAAACAAACTGAAATCTGGTAGCCAAACATGGCAATGCAAAATCCCCTACTTATAGACTTATAGAAGATTGTCCCATTAAGGCCCTGCATTTCTATATATATTTTCCAGCCAGCTATGTTTGATAACTGGAAGGCATGGTACATCCGCAGATTGTTTCTGCTTAACATCCCAACAAACGAAGCAAGTGTGGATCGGACCTAGGCATGAGAAACACCACGTGCCATTGTTAAAGTTGCACGTTTTTATGCTAGCAGATGGGTACATTACCCCTTGTTAATTCAGGGTCATATATCAATGTTAAAAAACCTGTATGATCTTTGCAGAATGTGAACTGTATATATATATATGATTATATATGTATATAGTTATATACATATCTGCGATAATATCCATATTGGGGGGATGGTTGTCAATCGACTAAGAAGGATCCATATACCCATTGTAACGATTCCCATTATGCGACGGATGACCATAAACCACATAGTTACCATGTTGTGACCCTGGCACATATGTATATATATATATATATTTATACATACTAACTCTTTTACGCATAAATACCTATATGCATATATATATATATACATTTATGCATATATACAATACATGTTGTCACTTTCAACTATAGATTTGACATGTGTGTACATATATGTATGTATATATATATATACAGTATTGGAAGTATACTTTGGGCATATCCATGCCGTCTAATTTGGACATGTGTATGCATACATATACAGTAGTAATATGTAATATGATGGATATACAATATACTACGTGTATATATATATAATATGAACTGCATGCTTTTCATAGTACGTCCATGAAAACTATCCATATACACATACATACACATGTATATATGGGGGGTTCTAAAAATGGGGGATCCTCAAGTCAGGTTTCTATACTGAAATGATCTAATTTGGATGATTTGGGTACCCCTATTATAGGAAACCCTCATATATAATACATATTGATTGTATATATATATAATTATATGTATATCGGAGTATCCCAATGATCCTATTTTATCCTATGACATCCATTAAACCCATGGTGGTAGGTCATCACCATGTCCTTGGTCTCAGATTGCCCAGCGATGGTGGAGATCGCTGCAGCGACTTCGACATGGCCTGCGCGCGACATGGACAGACGCTGGGCTCTACGTGGCCCCCGAAGAGAGAGCAAAGTTGGTGAGTTGTGGATTTTGTTTGCAAAGTGTAGCGAATTTCGTGGTTTATGATGATTTATAGCTAATTGATGTTTGCTGCTGCTACACTTGTTTTTTGTTGGTTTAAAGTTTCGGGTTTATCCGAAAAGGACGGCTGCATAGTGGGGTCCCCCGTTTACGTTGTGTTTGTTGGTTTCTACCCCCATCGCACTTTAATTCGATGTATCTCAAAAATAAACCCAACAGTTGTTGCAGTGAACTATACCAACCAACTTTGCTATCGGACTGGGTCCCCACATTGCTGGGATGATCTGTGTTTTTCCCATATGTTGTCAGCATAAGATCCCAAAGATAGTGGATTTAACAATTTTCATCATCAAAAATTGGGATGTGAAGCAGCAAGAACAGGGAGCATGTGTTTCAGCTTAACCAACAATGAACGAAGGTTTGTTTGACCAACAACAATGAGTATATTTGAGGAATATGAAATGAACCAACAAGATGATATGGATATGTCCGAAACTAGGGAATACCACCAACTTACAATGTTCAAAAGGGAAAATATGAGAACGTATGGGAACATGATCAAGGGTACTTAATTCTTCAATCAAACTCGTATGCGGCAATAGTTTGATTAGTTGTTTACTGAGTCTATCGCATTGTATCCGGAGATACTGACGCTTCAGTCACCTACCATAGCTATTGGAAAAAATAAACACCATTGGAAGATCATTTCCAGCAGAAGCCCATAGATTCCATAGCTTTTTGTATGTTTACTGGAGGGTACAACGGGTACAAGCGGGACGGCTTCACCAACGGCCCAAGGAATTGCACGTTTCCCTGTGGCTACCTTCCAGCCGAGCGAAGTTTGAGCATCCCGGGTGCAGCGCTAGAGATCAGGTGGGTCCTGGGAGGGACCCCAACAGGCGAAAAATGAGGCTTTCTGAAAAGTCATGGGGATCCCCAAGTCACCATGGGTTTCAATACAAAGTCATGGTCATGCATGACTTGGATGATTTCGGGTAACGCCAGTGGGAAAAATGAGTATCAAACCATGGGAACCTGTCCTCTACAAAACGAGGAGGGTCATGGTCTGCTATGTTTAGGTTTTTGGGCTTCCGGCTGCAGGCCCAAATGGGGGGTTCACCATCCATTTGTAGTGGTTTATCATGTTGTAGCTGAAATCTGATAAGACCGGTGAATTTGCATCGCGATATATCAAACCTAATTATATGTTTATAATTGTTTATCTATACATATCGAACCAACAAAAAACAATGGAAGTTGGGGTGCCCTATTCTGGGACAACCTCATTTCCCCTTTTTTTGAGGGGGGTGGAGCAGTGACGTGGTGACTGTAGTGGTGAAATGTTGCCTAGGGATCCCAGGATCCTAGGGGTAGGGATTGTCAACTGGAACACATTCAGTTGATTTTTGGCGCTTTCACAATCTTAAAGGAAGATATTGTGCCAACCTTATTCTTTTTTGTTGGAAATCTCTTGGCCACATCAGTGGCACCATCGACTGTCCCATTTTGGCGTTTTTTTTTTTCAACTCCAAAGGTCTGAAACACCCAAGATTGAAAACACAGAACTCATATATGTTTTGCAAGAGTTTGAAGTGCTTGCTGTGCGCCATTATTCATTTCAGTCCTGGTGGCTAAACCATGCCAATCCCCCCGTTTGGGCCAACAAAAACGCGTCAGGGGAGCTAGGGCCAGAGTTCCCAGCTCTCGAATGCCCCGTTTGGAGTATGGCCGTGGCTACAGGCGGTGGGATGTGGCGTGAATGTGCATTTATTTGTGATCGTTTGTTTTGTGGCATGTATGTCTGTATGATATTTGTGTTTGTATAAAACAAAATGTATATATATATATATATATTACTTATATATTGATACATATATATATATGTGAATGTATATCATGTATGATCACATTTATAGATATGCATGCGTATGCACATGCATATGCGTACTTTGCAGATCATAACAATTCCAAAATACGCAGCAACCGCGTGACAACCTTCTCTGCCTTGGCGCGAAATTCAGGTTGCTAGACTCAAGGTCGATGACATGATCACAGCATCATTTCCCGAGTATGCAATATATATATATACATACGTATAGAGGAACATTTTCATCGATATGTATATATATATATATATAAACAACTGTATATATATATATATATTCATAGATATGAATATGTATATACACACATACATATATAATCATATATATGTATATATATTATGTGTACATGCGGAAAACCCCAAAGTTGTTCTATTTCACTTTTCTTCCAGATCTTTAGCGCTTGAAGATTTCTCCCAGATGTTAGCGCTTTAGGCTCAAGGCGCTCCCCCAGCCATGGCGAAACGTGCTGTGCTGCCATGGCTGCTGCTGGCCCTTTGCTTTGTGGCATTGAAACAGGTGAGCAGTGGCAGGTTACGGAAAAATCGCATCTTAATGGGATTTGAGCATCAATTAGAAGTTGTTCGTGTATTTTGTTTCATATTTTTTTATCCGAGGTTCAACTATCAAAAAACACGGGAGATGATTGATAACCCCTGTTACTTAATTGGTTTTTAAAGAGATGGCTATCAAGTGCATTAACTTGCTTGTACCTGGGATTTGTCAAGATTGTCATCATCCAATATGGAAATCCAGTTCTTTAGCAACCAGTACACCCTCCGATAATTCAACAATTTGCTATGGAAGCCATGTTCGATGCTTAAGCTATGAAAGGTGGTAGGTGGTGTGGTGATTTTCCAGATCGGGAACTAAAGGCAAAATGTCGAGGAAACCCCATTGTTCATCGGGGAAAACAAAAACATGGTTTCCGGTGAAGATGTTCTCAACAAACCCAAGTGATTGTTTCGAGATGTTTCGAGTATATATATATATATTATGCTATATAAGATGACATGTCTGGGGTCAAGACGACACCGGTCAGGTGGCTTTTGTGCCTGGCCACGCGGCTTCCCCGCACACGGAAAACTTGCAACGCAGAACTGAGGAGGGAGCCGGTGACGTGCAGATGATAACTCAGTGGATGAGTTGGGTAAAATATAACGACCTCACTGGTATTACTCACTGGAATAATGGATAAGGTGAATTATCCCCAGAAGAAGCCTTATTTCATGTTAGTGAATTATTAGAATTTGCCCAGATGTTCTGAATGATAGCTTAAATATGTACATGTAATATATGTATGTAGAGTTATCCAATAACAGATACTATAAGAGGGTTTAATGTTTTTGCATTTACTGGTAGTTTCTTTGAGTGGATGGGATAACTAAGTTATTGGAGTTGTTCGAGTATGATAGCTTAATTTGTTGCAAAATTTGAATCAAATGTCCCGTGAACATGTTCAGTTTTTCAGGGGTACAAAGAAGTGCACAGAAGATCTACCCGTGTCAGCGATCATGACAATGAGAGGGAAAGGAAAGTTAAGTGTTGAAGGCAAGGTTGCCCCAAGAGACTTACACTCAACCTATCATTTTCAGATTTGTTGTTTTATCCAGTATCTGAATTCCGCTGAATGGTACTGGTATGTGGAGATCATTTGAAGGCCGATGTTTTCAGCAGTTCACAGCGTTGAAAACCTGAAGTTCTGCTTGGGTACCCAGGTGCCTATTCTCGAGTGTATTCGAAGAAATTCCAGGGATAATTCCAATACGATTGGTCAGATAACTTAAAACACATCTGAATTGTGCATTGTGTGCCTTTTTGTTGATCATATCATCATCAACTTTGTTTTTTAATCATATAGTTTTATTTTTCCAGCAAACTATTTGTACTGTAGTAGACCTTACTAGTAGATATATATATATATATTATATAGATGTATTATATATATGATATATAATCCACCTGTTGTAAGAAGCATGTCGTCATATCCCACTCTGCTTTGACAATATCCTATGGAAACAAACTGTTGATTGCAATTACGCTGGTCATGTGTCAGGTTTAGTCTTTGATATATACTCTATTTTAAGATCTCCTAAGTGACTTTTGCTACTTTTGCAAACACGTGTTAGTCTGTTGATGAGTATGCGCATGTTTTGCAAGTTGCGTGCCCATCATCTACATGTCAGATATCCTGATGTTTGTTGCTGCAATCTCCAACGTTCATCGCGGTTTCTCTCATGAGATCTCTGCATGTTTGAACATATTCAATGGTTACACTGGGATTTGTCACGATCTCATTGCCGTTCCAGGCTAGTGAAGGCAGAAAAATCAAACGCGAGCTTTGTTCAAAGCAATACAAGATATGGACCTTCCAAAGTCCAGTGAATACCTGGGTTTCCAGATATGGGGAAAGATTAAAACCTAGCAGGATTGATTGAAATTCTACAGGAAATTCCCCTGAACCTTTCCCTTTGGCGGCAGGAAACCATTTGATACTTACTATCTTAAAAAACGATGAACCATCCAACATGGACACTGGATAGTGTATTAAGAGCTGTGGTGGTAGACCCACTAACCCAACAACAATCATCCAGATAGAATTTCTTAAATCGTGTCAAGTTCCCATCTATTGTTGGTAGAATAGTGTAACAATTCAGCAATCCATGGGAAGATTCTGAAGATTTCCCATACATTCTGTAGATATGTCTCATCTATGTATTGAATTTATCACTTAAAAACAAAAAAAAGAACTCTTGATGATCCTGTAGATCATGTTCATACCCCCATCCATCTAAATCCACAAGTTAACCTACTAATTGTCATTCATTGTCCATATTTGTCCATCAATAAATGATAAATGGCAATTTGAAACCCGTTCCCAGTTGGGCCATTTGGATCACTGTAACCCGATCCCCCATTCCCCAAAGCTTGGGTGCATCCCAGCTTAAGACATGGTAAGTATAGGTAAAAACCAAGTCTTCTACATCGTTTTCGTGGAACATCCCTACTTATGGCATATGTATTAAGTATATATACATACATATACATATATATATATATACATATATATATATAAACAACATGTACTATTGTGACTGCAACTGGTTATATAACTATTGTTTTTAGTGCTTCACCCCTGTGTTTCTATTTGCTGAACTCCACCGGCTGCCGATCACATTTGCCACAAGGTGGTGCCCGAATATTCACCAGACACCCCAACAACGACTCGGGTCTCTGTTTTTTTTTCACCAACTGAGCTAACCGATTTAATCCCATTCAATCCCATATATATATATATGTATCTATAATATGTATATATATATATGTATATGATATACATTTGTATATATGTATATGATATACATATGATTTATAGATATCTTGGTCAATTTTTTGCAACATTTGGTGCCACCTTTCCCTTGGAGGAGCCCCTGCCCGCCACCCGCCGTGGCCTGCTGGGTGCCCTCTTCACCGTCTCCGGCGCCGCTGGTGCCGGCGCGGCGGAGGCGAAGACGGTGCTGGTGGCGGGCGCCACGGGACAAACGGGGCGACGCATCGTGGAGAGGTTGGCCAACCAGGGTGGCCTTGCAGTGACTGGACACCGTGGAGAAGATGTGGAGAAGATGCTGATGATTTCGGGGTGGAGCTTCTTTAAAACCATTGGGGGTTGAGAGTTTTCACCCATGTTTTTTTTTTGTGGGGGTTTGGTAGAATTTCCAGAAATATGGCTTTAGGTTAGAAGTAAATGCTAGAGATGGTGAAATACATGTGGGAAAATATATGGTTAAGTGATGCTGTTGTTTCTCTTTTTGCCTGCCAGGTGAGTGTCGATTTTATGTCAGCCTCTCATGGGCTGGCCAAAGACAGATGGGGATCACTGAAGGTAAAATCATGTTCTCAGCAAAAGAATTGGGAAAGGACAAATGGTTGAATCTGGAAACATGCAGTCAAATTATGTCAAATTATGGTTTTGGTGTGTTTCTTGGATGGAAGGTAATTTATTTAAAACACATTTTTTTCCTTGCAGCCACACAAATAAGATTGTGACCGTGTAATTTCCACGTTGGGGTTGAAGCAGCTGGTGTGGAAAATCATGGATGTTGAGCATGTTTCATCGAGGATGGTTCAAACCTGATCATTGACACGACATAGGGAAATACGTCAGGTTTTTGAAATGCACAATTGGCAAGTAAACATTCGCATGAATTGAAACCACATACCAGCGACGGATTGTTGGAGAATGGACATGTGTCTCAGAAGAAAAGTCGTTCCCAATGATCTGCACCACAAAAATATCCTGAGTTTTCCTGGTCCTGCAGCTTCACATTTGGCTTCGACAATATCTGTAATTTTACTGTACAAATTGGTTTTACGACCCAACTTACATGATCCACTAATCCAACGAATTTTTGAATTGAATACAATTCAATCCCATTGTAGCAACCAAAAAGATGCCAAGAAGTGTGTCCAGAATGTCAAAAAGAGATCATGTTTACCCCATATTTCGCAGGTTTCCCTTAGTTTCGATTTTGGGTTTTACTCACCTTTGAGGTGATTGGTGGAGTACGTGATGTGTCCAAGGCAAAGAGTCACTTGGTTTTCACGGTCGTGGATAGTAACGCGCTGGGTTGCATCAACCAAATATGGGGATAATTATATAGCAATCCCAAAAAAAGCCGAACACTTGGAAACTTGGAAATGGGGGAAGAATGGGAAACATCATTTGTACCATGCTGGAAAGACTTTTGGGCATCTTTTTTTGGGTAAACACTGGTATAGTATGGTATAGTGGGGCATCAAACCAACAATATTATGCCCCCCAGGTCCCCAAGTAACCTTTCAATGTGGAAGATGATGATACTCCTTTGGATTTTGGGGCGCTCTATTTTCAGACAAACCAATAAATGCGCACTGAAGAATGCATCAATATTACTGAACAACTTCATCTACCTGAATCCTCCCCCCCTGCATTATTTCAGCCCCTCGGCAAAAGGCACGAAATTTCAGCCCCTCAAGTTGATTTCAGCCCATTAGCGAGATTTCTGCCCCTTAATTTTTTGGGGGATGGAAATGAGAAAGAATTTACCCTGGACTTGGTGAACCATTGGCGAAAAGAATGTACCAGAGGCNGGGGATGGAAATGAGAAAGAATTTACCCTGGACTTGGTGAACCATTGGCGAAAAGAATGTACCAGAGGCACGTTGTTTTCACCATGCGTTTGTTCTCAAGAATAGCTCCTCCCCCAAGATGGACATGTCAGCCCATGGTGCCAGATCACAACACACATTCGCAGCTTGAACTTAGTTGGAAAATTTGATCAATTTAAAA